>CAUYON010037432.1:0-14423 GCA_963573935.1 Arctocebus calabarensis | reverse complement strand
TTATTGACACGGTGGGGGTGAAGGAAGGGGAGAGCAGAGAGAGGAAGAATGAGGGAGGGGTGGGGAAAGGAAGAGCAGAGAGAGGGAAGGAGTAAGGGGGTGGGGTCTTGGGGTCTTGGTGTGTGCCACACCTTTTGGGGGTAAAACACGATTGTAAGAGGGTCTTTTCCTAACAAATGCAACCAGTGTAACATGGTTTCTTGTACCCTCAATGAATCCCCAACAAAAAAAAAAAAAAAAAAAAAGCAGGCTATGGCCAGAATCTGAGGGTAGTAGTTTGCTGACCCCTGTGCTACTTCTTGGATAAATCTACTGTTGGGAAGGAAGTCACAACTGTGTAGTCTTTTGACCCCCAATACCGCTGCATAAGAATGTGTCTGGAGCCTACAACATGTCCTTACAAACAGATAAAGATGGCTGCCTGGGCTAGGCACAGCTCTTGTTTGTGAATACATTTCCTTTCTCCAGACTTGATGTCTACTTTGTTCTGCTTTCGTGTATGCCTCAGATGGCACCTGGCCAACTGTGCTAGGGAACTAGGTCATTTGCCTTTAGCAAAAAAAGGGGAAAGTGCAGACAATCTTCCTATGGGGCTGCTGGGCAAGACGTGCCAGCCATGGGATCAGCAGTGAAGCTCATCTCACTCTTCTTCTTCTTGTGAAAACTGTGTCTTTCTTGACAACCCTGACACTGAAAACCATGAAATGAGTGGATAAGTTGGGACCGCTGTTCCTGGTGGCAGCCTTTGTTAGGCTATTTCCTCCATGCTTTGAGACTCAGCCTTCCTTATAGGTAGTAGTAGCTACCACCTACCTCACACCTACATTTTGTTTTTCTCTATTATTTAACATCTAGAGTGTTTTCTGCAAAAATGAATTTTCCTAATGTGAAATCAGGTCAAATAATCACTTTTGGCTGAAACTTTTACTAACTATTCTTATGACATGGCTAAGAGTTGATGATGTCTGTCCTAGGCTAATTCAGATGGATATCTTATTTTTCCTTGAGAATCCTGGGTTATTAAGCCAATACACAAAACACCTATTACATAATGAAATAACTCTGCGTTACTGTACTGTGTTCCAGTGGAACACTATAAAGGTAATGAGCCATTCTATCAAAACAAATCTATGTGAAATTAAAATTAATATACAAATACATATAAATATCTAAAATTGTCAACAGAATATTGACATTTTAAACTAATGATATTTATTAAAATATTTCTCAGGAAGTAAGCTTTCTTTAATTCTGGCATAGTAAAAACTTTGCTTTGGTGTCTATGATTTCAGCTATGAGAATGTTTAAGCCAAGAAAATTTTTGTATAAGAATATTAGTGAAAATTTTGAGTAATATATTAATAATATTATTATAAGAAAGTGTATTCAATTGTTTAGATTTAGATTTTCTCTGATCTGTCTTCTCTGAGTAATGGTGAAGTTAAGTTGAAAAAAAAGTAGATTTTTAGATTTTGCAATCTTGGGATTTTCATTACATTTTAGGTTTTTATGGTATGTTTTCATGTAATTAACTTGATATAGACTTTCTAGTTGAATCAACTTGTGAATTGAGGTGCTATTTGTAAAACTGAAATATTGAGGACATTTATTCGTGATATTGAGACGTGAAAAAAGAATTTTGTAAATTTGCTTAGAAATGCAAGTAGATATAATTAAAAAGATAATCACTTACATAATATTTCATTTCACTTCAAATCCCCTTTCTGAATTCCCACATTCCTAACATGACTTGAGGAGTGAGTATAATTCTGATAATATCTGTGTTTTTGTCTACACAATAAAAAATAAACCCTTAAATGTAGAGTATCAATGTCTTTATATAATGATCAAGAAAATGCCATGAAGGCTATCTGTAACAGTACGACGAAAACATTTCTGAATGTATATGAATCGTGCCCTATGATTGCACCAATGTACAGAATTATGATTCAATAAAATTATTTAAAAAAACCCCTTTGATTCCTTTTTATAAATTGAAACAATGCTAATCTGCTCCTTTTGGACATGGTAAATATTCTTATTTGAATGAGGATTAAATTACTATGTATAGTTTCTTATAAAAACTTTGATGAAATATTAATGAGTCAGAGTTAAAAAATGGTAGACATGAAGAAATAAAATATCTAGAGCTCAAGGAATTAAGGGTGTTGTACAGTGACTTTATGCAACAACTTTAATGGATAAACAATCAATAATTATAAAAATGAAAGAATTACATTAAGTAATTCATGTAATTAAGTAGCGTTCTGCCTTTTTCTCCAAAACGAACAGAACTATAACTTTTGTTCTTTTTTTTTTTTGGTTGCAGCTGTCATTGTTATTTGGCAGGCCCGGGCTGGATTCAAACCCACCAGCTCAGGTGTACATGGCTGGCGCCTTAGCCCATTGAGCCACAGGCGCCAAGCCAAACTTTTGTTCTTTTGCTTAATAAGCAAAGAAAAACTGTTCTGATTATTTGGAGAAAGAAAAACTATGCTTATTAAGCAAACAAACAAAAAGTTATAGTTCTGATCGTTTTGGAGAAAAAGGAATATCGCTACTTGTAGTTGCATTAACTTAGGCCACTAATGGATCATTTAGAACACTGGATGAGTCAATATATTATCAGCTCTCCAGACAATTTGAAAGAATTAAAAGATTTAATAAAATTAACAATGTATAATCTCCTTTTATTGGTGAGATTAGAACAAACATGTGATACCATATTTGGAATACTTAGCCTTGCCAAGTCTTGACAAGAAGCATTCAATATCATATTAAAGATAATTAAGTTAATTTGTAAAAGCTTGACTACTTCTATTTTTATAATTCATTGGTAAATTTTTGGTAGATATCCCATATTTTCAAAGTCATCTTATAAAAAATATCAGCATGATGACTGTATCAGATTCAGTCTGTCTTAGAGATGGCAATAGCTAACACCTCTAAATAACTATTACATAACTATTAATTTTCATTGCTAAAATTCTCAGTGTATGTGTGTGCGCGTATACATACATGACACTTTCTCAGTACATTGCATCAGCAGAATATAATCATGTGTGGTACTTTCCATTTAAAAGATTGAGCCCTTTATGAAATGTCAGTTTATTTTTCATCAAGAATTCTTCATTATCTACTTTATCTTACTTTCACCTGGTAAGAGGGATATAAATAGATTTCCTTAAATAAAAGTTAAAGTAAGAATGTTCTGTGGTAATAGCATTAATCAAGTCTGGATCCCAAAGAATTAAAGCAACAGAGATTTCGCTCCACAACAACAAAAAATCAGTTACATTGAATCATCTAAAGGACAAGGCCTCTCTTCCTAATTCCACCACACCACAGATCTGACTACATTAAACTTATCACAAAATACTTGGGTGGTGCCTATGCCTCAAGTAGTAGGGTGCTGGCCCCATATACCAGAGGTGGCAGATTCAAACCCAGTCCCGGCCAAAAACTGCAAACAAACAAACAAAAACATACTTGACTTATGTATAGATTTCAACTGAAAATGTTGTGTGATTTAATTAAATTCCATTTTTAATTATTAACAAAGGAGGGCAATTGAAAACTTGACCTTTTATAATGTCTATTCTGAATTAAAAGGGAATCTCTCCAAATTTTGTTCACAGTGGAATGCCATCACTCTTTAGAATTTACCTCGAAAGAGCACTATTTCTTGCTTCAATATATATTCCGTGCAGTGCTTCAATGGTCCCTGAATCTTCTTGGAGGAATTTACTTCTTAAAAGATAAACTTTATTAATTATTGCAAAAGCATCATTTTATCAGTACTAAGGGAAATAAAAATATCTAAAGATTCCATAGAATACAGTCTTTTTTCATCATTTGTTTTCATTTTTTAGCTTCTTTTTAATCATTGCCTGTATAGAGACAATACTAAAAGTTATAGTCATACTCAGTGAAATGTATTTTTAAATTTTTTGCAATATTTTCTAGTTATCTTACTCTAGTTATGTTATCATTTTAATAGTTGTATAACATTTCCATTTTGTGGTTGAACTAAAATTTGCCTAGCCTCCACTATATTATTAATTGCTTAAATTTTATCAGTGTAACTAATGTTGCATTGAACATTTTTGTGAACATGGTTTTTCAGGCTTTGAGTTATTCAGGACTTACCTAAACTTTTAGAAAAAATTACCAAGTGTGGTTAAAATGTCATATTGTCCTCAACTATCTGCTCCTTCCTTATGGAAGGATTATATGTCCATGCCCTTTCCAAAGGGCTTTTTATTTGTGGGATAAAGTTTCTTGCCTCATTATCGGGATTGTTTATATGACTAGTTTAGGGCAATGAAATATGAGCTTAACTAACAGTGTGCTAGATCTTAGCAGAAGTATTAATGAAATTATGTGCTTCAGGGTGCACTTCTGTCATTACAGAAGGGTCTAGAAAAGAGTTCCTCTCTCAACTCGTGTCTTAGATTAAGAAGACACATGGAATAGTCCTATAGATGGGAATAAAGCTATAGTGTGCACAGTAATTATGTATCATTAGAAATAAATGTTATATTGTAGGCCACTGTGATTTGAGTTTTGCTTATTAGTATAGCAAAGGCTGACTTATATATATATATGAATGATTACTAAATCAAAGTTTTTGATGAATGAGTTGGCTCTTGACAGGTATTGCTAAAATGTTTTATAGAGGATGTTACACTAATGTCCACTTACACTAGCAATGTATGGGCATATTATTTATCATGTCCACCCTGTTATCATTTAGGATTCAGTTCGTAAAACAAAAAGCAAAGTAGGTGTTTTGAAAGGAAGCAGTTTAATAGAGATAATTACAAGAATGATAAAGGGGAAAAAAGCAAAATGAGACAGCTGAGAGAGCACAGAGTTTTAGCTACATGAAGTAGCTGCCCCTTTCTAGAGGTATGAAAGCAACAGGGAAAAGGTTGGGAGTCAAAGAGAGGCTTTTCAGACCCTGGGCTTGGACGGTCAGCTTCGACAAGTGTTTCTAATGGGATGTGATGAGGCTGATCAGGGAGCACTAAAAGAAATGGGAGGACAAAATGATGTCCTCAGCTAATTCCAGTGGGAAATATTGGATCACACCAGCAGCGAACAAGACAAGAACAGATAAAAGCTTAAGCTTTGTTCATCTGGGCTTTTCATACTTATGTTAAAATGATAGACTAGGGATTTTAGGCAGTGGTTCTCAACCTGTGGGTCGTGACCCACAGGAACTGTATTAAAGGGCCACAACATTAGGAAGGTTTAGAACCACTGATTTTAGGCATGACTGGCCCTTATATTCATAGATTGTGAATCTTTTATGCTTTTATAGAACTCTTTTTATTTTTTAAGAGATAGTTTTTCGCTCCGTCACCCCAGCTGGAGCAGTGGTCTGATCTTAACTCACAGCATCCTCAAACACTTGAGTGTAAGTGATCCTTCTGCCTCAGCCTCCCAAGTAGCTAAGACTGGGAGGCACCTGTGGCTCAAAGAAGTAAAGCGCTGACCCCATATGCCAGAGGTGGTGGGTTCAAACCCAGCCCCAGCCAAAAACCACACACACACACACAAAATCCAAGTAGCTAAGACTATAGGCTTATGCTACCATGCCTGGCTATTTTTGTGTGTGTGTTTGCGTGTCAGTGTGGGATCTTACTATGTTGCCCAAGTTGGTCTCTTATATAGATGCAAAAGTCTTAGTAAATTTCTCTGATAGAAAACAGAGTTCAACAGCACATCAAAAAATAAATAAAGAATCCACCATGACCAAATGGTCTTCTTCCTAGGGATGCAAGGATGGTTCAACATATGTGAATCCATAAAATTGATTTACTGCATCTACAGAGGCAAAAACAAAGTTCATATAATCATCTCACATAATGTAGAAAAGGCATTTGACGATATTTAGCACCCTTTTATGATAAAAACTCTTAACAAAATAAGCATAGATGGACTATATCTCTGTTTTCCTTTTACCAGTCTTATTAAGTTTAATGGAACAGCATTTTACCTTTTTAAAAAATTAATCTCAGTACAAAAAATACAGTTGATGACTTGATAAAATGGCTATAGTTAGGGCTTAAAGATTTAGGTTTCTCCAACAGTAACACGGGAAAGTGTGCTATTATTTCCTGTGCAAACAGGGAAGCCCAAGCAGGAGAGGAGAATAATTATTAAAGCCAAAGATGACAATGTCACAACCAATATTAAGGAAATGAATACTGTATAATGAAAAATTGAAAGCATTCCCACTTAGAACTGGAACAAGACAAAAACGCCTGCTGTCATTACTTCTATTCAACCTAGTGCTGGAAGTCCCAGCCAGAAGAATCAGGCAAGCAAAAGAACTTCAGGGTATCCAAGCTGGGAAAGAGGAGGTCAAGCTATTGATCTTTACTGATGGTATGACCTTATATCTAGAAAACCCCAAAGATTTCACCTAGAGACCACTGGAATTCCAAAGTCTTGGGGTACAAAATCAATGTACACAACTCAGTAACATTTTTATACACCAGCAAAAGCCAAACTAAGAATCAGATCAAAGACTCCATACATTTTACAATAGCTACAAAGAAAAAAAGAAAATGCCTAGGAATATATTTAACCAAGGAGGTGAAATATCTGTACAAAAAGAATTATTAATCACTGAGGAAGGACAATGTTGATGGTGAAACTAAAGGGAAAAACACATTATGCTCATAGATTGGTAGAATCAACAGTGTTAAAATGTCCATACTACCCGAATGATCTGCAGAGGCAATGCAATACCCATCAAAATACCAATGTCATTTTTTTTTTTTTTCAGATCTAAAAAAATAATCCTATGCCTCCTTTGGAACCAGAAAAGTGCCTGAATAGCCAAAGATTTTTTTTTTTTGGTTGTTATTGTTTGTTTTTTAATCTTTTTGTTAAAGATATTCTTCATTGTCTTTACTAAATAATTTTCAGCAAAAGTAAATTTTATTCCTTTCCTCCAAACACAGCTGTCTTTTTTTTTTTTTATGTGTTTGTCTTTAAGATTTTTTTTTCAAGTTAAACCAGGTTTTTAGTAATCTAATTATAATGTGTTTTGGAGTATTTTTTTTATGTTTAGTCTGCTTAGGGTTTGTTGATATTTTGAATTTAAGTTTATAATTTTTATTGCATTTATAAATTTTTAGTTATTTTTTTCTTAAAATATTTTCCTACCTTCACCACCTCTTCCTCTGGGACTCTAATGACAAGTATTATAGATACTACCTATTTTCTCATGGAGCATTAATATTAGTATGTGTTTTATTTTTCAAGAAATTTTCTCTATGCTTTTCATTTTTTTAAAGTGAACATTTAATTCAATATTGCAATACGAGTTGAAAATTATTAAAAACAGAAGCCTGTTAGTGATAAAATCTATATTATTAATCTTTAATTCTTTTTAAGGAGATTTTGACCATCAGTTATCTACAGCAAAGTAAAACTAGGAAAATGTCTTTAGAAGATAGAACTCTTTCTAAATTCAAGTTTAAAATGCTTAAAAGGAATTAATGGTTTTAAAGACTCAAATGAGAAACATTCAATATCAGTTATATCTCACTTGAATCATGATAGTTTGACATAATAAACATTATTTGTAGTTATATTTTTAAAAGATGACCAACAAATTAACAACTCAGAATGTTCTTATCTCTTTTCTCTTCCCTTCCTCTTCTTTTCCCATCCTTCCTCCCCTTCCCCTTTCTTTCTTCCTTCCTTTCCTTTCCTTTCTTTCTTTTTACTTTGAGACAAATTTTCACTATATTGCCCAGGACAGAGTGCCATGGCATCAGGCTACCTCACAGCAACCTCAGATTCCTGGGTTCAAGTGATCCTACTGCCTCAGTTTTCCAGAATGTTAGGATTACAGGCATGAGCCACCATACCTGGCCACACACTCAGCATTATTGAAAGAATGGCATGCCTGATCATCACGACTAGGACACGAGCACCTGGTGGTGGTTTTCCAACTACTGTATTCTTTGTTCATCTAGATCCTCTTGACTTCCATCAGGCAAACCCAAAGGCAGAGTGTGGAATAACAGATGCAGAAGTAGATCCTCAATTCTACTAACGTCTGTCTCAACATGGCAATTAGGCAAATAATCAATGAGAAAAGGCTATACTACATATAATCCATAACTTACAGTCCACACAAGGCCTTGGTCAATTTGAGATATTGTCATTTCTGTCAGAAATGCTAACATTCCAATGAGATATTTATGACATAGAATCTTGATTCTTCCATCACTATGGCTGAAGCCATAGATTTTGAAACATGAACCAATCTTGTGGCTGATAAATAAGTTTTGAAACGCCTGTGAAAATGTGAATAAAGGCAGTCCGTGAATCAGTCACCTTCTCCCAGGTGTTTTGTGGACACTGTCCCACAAAGCTTTTGCATCCTCTAGATGTATTGCATAAGTGTCCAGACTCCGAGGGGCACAGGATGCAGACCAATTAAATTCAGTAGGACCCATGTAATGATTCATTTTGCACGCAGTCCACATAGCAGCCATCCAGGAAAGTTTACATGCATTGATTGTTAAAGTACTAAAATAAAAGTCAGGGTCTTCTAAAACCAAGTTCCAAATAAAACTGTATTAGACTTTGCTCCATTTGCAAAGAATAAGGGTAGACAGGTGAAATCTTCCAAAAGTCTCCAGAAGGCTGTTTCCAAATATACAACAGAACCAACCAGTCCACAACACTTTACCCTTTCTGTTCTCAGAAGGCAATTGAGATTTTGACTGAATCAAGTTCAACATCTTCAGTTTCTTCAGTGCCATTCCTCCTATGACATACATTCTCTCACTATTCTGGTCATTATTCTCTGACATTCTTCAGAGTCCATTTGAATTCCTTTCATTCCCAGGAGAGCAGAGAAAATCACTTTGATAATGAAGTCTTCTCCTCCTTTCACAGCAAGTCCTTTTTGCTTTCCAGAAATGACAAATGCAATCAAAAGTCTAGAATACTTTTTGAGATCAGTATAGGAGAATTCATACAGGGGAGCTAAACTATATAAAACCCACTGTGACACAGAAGGAATGCCACCATTTGAGGATCGGCATCTTCCTGCAACCATGAACATTGGGGAATTTTCCTTCCAAGTGGATTTGGGAAAAATGGAGTCTGCTTCCAGATGGATTCCCATCCTTTCTGCAGAGCAGTGGCACCAGTAAAGTAATTTTCAGGCCCGAGGATGCAATTTGTCTAGGAGTCAATTCTGGCACATTGTTAAGAATCTATGGTCTAATAAAATGCTGTGATGATGCCGTCACTTCTTCTGGAGTCACTAATCATTCTTCAAGTCTGGCTCCAAAACTGTGTTTAGGGAACTCACATCATCCCCTAAAGAAAATAAAAAGCCGCCCAAATGACAGCGCAGAGAGAGGCCGGTGTGACCCCTGGCCCTTACTCCAGACACTGTACTTTTTTTATCTCAAGATGTTCTATTTTGCTTTTTTCACACAATTAATTTTTTTCCATTGTGCATATGTTTTCTCCTACCTAGTTGACCATATAGAGTATGTTTATAGTAGCTCCCTTACTGTCCTCTTATTTGTTTTGTAATTTCCATCATCTCTCTCATTCTGCACTGTTTTTTGAATGCTGATTATAGATCATATTTTCTGCTTCTTTGTAAATCTTTTTTTTGTGTTAGACATTGTGAATTTTACTGGGTTATATTCTCATAAAGGGTTGGATTGTATTCTTTCCTGAGATTAAATTCCTTGAAGTCAGATGCATACTTTCAAAGATCTGGCAGGGGCATCCAAAGGCAGTCCACAGCTGGCTACGAATGTTTGCCTAAGAGTTGTCTTGGGCCACACTTTAAATACACAAACACTAATGACAGCTGATGAGCAAGAAAAGGTCTATGCATCATTTTTGTGATATCCACCACCACGGATAAGCATTCACAGCCAGTCATGGCCCATGGTTGGATGCCCTTGCTAGTTTGAAGTTTGTTCGGACAGGTTCACATTTGTCTGTAGTCTCTCCCCATTACCAAGAAGATACCATTTGTGGATTTTATCTGATACTACTTATTTTATTGTGTCTTTCCAATCAGGCTTGTGGAAATATTTATCCCCATTCCCGTGTTAGCCCTAGCAATGGCTCTGCAGGCCCCCTTTCATTGATTCTTTGCCTGACCATGGGGAGTTTCCCTTACACGTTTGCATTTCAGTTTGAAGCCAAAACTAGAGTTCCCCTTTATACAACCTGGAGCTCCCTTTCTGTATTTCTTTCCTCCACCCTAGTGGTTTCTCTTGCAAATTTTCACTGTTTAATTCTTCAGGCTGTTGATCTCTGATTCTTCAATGCAGAGAGACATCTGGACATTCTTGGGGTTCTTCCCCTCCAATGCTGCCTGGAAACGCCCCCCATTGAAACCAACAATTTGTGTTATTTTTCATAAATTACCTGTTGCCCAAAGTTTGAAACGTGCTCTTTTACTGTGTTTAATTATGTATTTGCATAATTCAAGAAGATAACTCTGGTCTCTGTTCCTTTACTTTGGTCAGAAATGAAATTTCTGACTTATTTTTGCCTTTACCAGTAATATATTAAGCTTAATAGGAAAGGGGATTTTACTGTGCTAGCCTAGTCCATAACATGCTACACAATCCAAACAATTGTTCGAATGAATAATCAATAATACGTAATGAGTTCGAAAGAATACTATCCCTAAATTTTTTAAAATAAATAATGTTATAGGAAAATTAAAATATAGCGATACAGGCTCCTTTAGATTCCTTAGGGGATAGATTCCCCAAACATGAAAGTGAATAGATGCTTCTTTATACGAATTAACAGATTCCCAATAAGGTTGTGTGTTTTAGGCAAATTACAATATTACTTTGGAGCCCACATTATACACCTTCCTCACATTTTTCTATATATTTGGGGATATATAGCACAGTGACATGTTGTCAATATTTTCAGTTTTGAATTGTACTTCAAACATTTTTATTTTACAGTAAACATTCCTTTTTAAAGAAATAGTGTATCACTCAGTAGAATCTCATTAAATTCAGGGGTTTTGTTTCTCCTTCTCTCCTTCCTTTTTTCCTCCTTCCCTCCTTTCCTTCCTTCTCTGAACCTCCACATCTCTTTAACAATAGCTTGTGTGAAATTTTTGGAGATAATGAGCTTGAAAAAAATGAATGTTGCTATTCTTCATCTAGATCACTATTCAGAGGTTCTTTCCGTGGGCATCATGGCCTATGCTATCTATGGCCCCAGCCCTGGTAGTGAAGGGAAATGTTCTCTAAATATTCACTCTTATTTTCATTTGAGAGCTTTTAATATTTCTGACAAACACGCAAACACATTTTTGTAGTGTATTTCTCAAAACACATTCTCTGAAGTATGCATTAGACAGAGTTCCTGTAAGATTCTCAAGAGATTCTGAGGTCTTCTGAAGCTAATTACTAAAATGTGTAGCCTTTTAGCAATTACGGCAAAACAGCAAGTACTAGCTTGATTATGGTAAAATTCGTCAGTATGTTGAACTTTAAATAGAAATATATTCAGGAATACCCAAGCAAAAATGTTTCCCATTTTCTTTCTTTCCTTTTTTTTGAGACAGAATGTCAAGCTGACGCCCTGAGTAGAATGCTATGGCATCACAGCTCACAGCAACCTCCAACTCTTGGGCTTAAACGATTCCCTTGCTTCAGCCTCCCAAGTAGCTGGGACTTCAGGCGCTGGCTGCAACTCCTGGCTATTTTGTTCTGTTTTGTTTTGTTTTGGTTGTAGTTGTTATCGTTGTTTGGCAGGCCCGGGCTGGATTCGAACTTGCCAGCGCTGGTGTATGTGGCTGGCGCCCTAGCCGCTTGAACTATAGGTGCTGAGCCAATGTTTCTCATTTTCACTGTTGCTTCAACAATTATAACTCTGATTATAAATAACCCAGTATTGTCTGAGTCCTTCTGCCTCTGGGGTTCTGGAAATCTTATGTCAAATTCCATTCCAAGAATTATGACAGCTCATGTCTTTCCCAACATGTATTTTTTAGTTTATTCATGTCAGTGATTTTCAGCCAGTGTGCCATGACACCCTGGGGTGCTGCGAGAGGACCACAGGAATCTTGTGGAAATGTTTAACGATTATGATTTAAATTATTTTCAAAAGAAGTTCAAAGCACAATTAGGTATATTCTTGCTTTTACTCTTTTTTGTTTTTTTAAAGTTGGAAAACACTGACTTATTCTTATCTTCACTGTATTTCTCTGCTTATATGTTTCTGCATCCAAGAATGCTGTCTGGTGTTTGCCCTGGAGCAAACAAAGAAATATGCAACTCAGCTTCTTCTCCATTTTCTATGAGAAATTTGATAATAGCACTTGGTGGTTCTAGTAAATACACGGAAGTGTTAATGGGGTTACAGGGAGTCATTATGTTAGCAACATTGCCTGCCCACTCCACTCTCCTGCCAAAGGAGACGTCGGGCACGCACGCTCATCTGTGGAGCACAGTCCAGCCCTCATGCTTACTACTTCTCTCGCAAAAATCATTGTGTCTGAATGCACTGACTGTGCAAGCACACTCTAGAATTAATTGTTTCCTTTTTTTAAAAAAATTAAATCATAGCTGCGTACATTAGTGCAATCAAGGGGTACAATGTGCTGGCTTCATATACAATCGGAAATGTTTTCATCAAACTGTTTAACATACCCTTCATGGCATTTTCTTAGTTATTGTATGAAGACCTTTGTATTCTGCATTTAGTAAGTTTTGCCTGTACCCTTCTAAGGTGCACCATAGTTGTGGCCCCACCAATTACCCTTCCTCTGCCCTACCTCCTCCATCCCCTCCTTCCCACATTCTTGTGCCATAGTTGGGCTACAGCCTTCATATGAAACCTTTAAATTAGCTTCATAGTAGGGCTGAGTACATTGGATACTTCTTCTTCCATTCTTGAGATATTTTGCTAAGAAGAATATGTTCCAGCTCCATCCATGTAAACATGAAAGAGGTAAAGGTTCCATCTTTCTTTAAGGATGCATAATATTCCATGGTATACATGTGCCACAATTTATTAATCCATTCATGGGTCGATGGACACTTGGGCTTCTTTGACGACTTAGCAATTATGAATTGGGCTGCAATGAATATTCTGGTACAGATGACTTTGTTATAATGTGATTTTTTGTTTTCTGGGTATATACCTAGTAAAGGAATTATAGGGTCGAATGGAAGGTCTATTTTTTAGATCTCTAAGTACTCTCCAAACATCCTTCCAAAAGGAATGTATTAGTGTGCATTCTCACCAGCAGTGTAGAACTGTTCCCTTTTCTCCACATCCACAACAACATCTCTGGTTTGGGGATTTTGTCATGTGGGCTAATCTTACTGGAGTTAGGTGATATCTCAAAGTAGTTTTGATTTGCATTTCTCTAATGATTAAGGATGGTGAGCATTTTTTCATGTGTCTGTAGGCCATATGCCTGTCTTCTTCTCTTCAAGTCCTTTGCCCATCCTGAAATGGGATCACTTGTTCTTTTCTTGCTAATAAATTTGAGTTCTCTGTGTATTCTGGTTATTAAACCTTTGTCAGAGACATAACTTGCAAATATTTTCTCCCATTCTGAGGGCTATCAGCTTGCTGTACTTACTATGTTCTTGGACAGAAGCTTTTTAGTTTGATCAGGTCCCAGTAGTGTATTTTTGATATTGCTTCAATTGCCTGGGGAGTCCTCCTCATTAAATATTCACCCAAGCCAATAACTTCAAGAGTTTCCCCTGTACTTTCTTCTAATATTTTTATAGTTTCATGTCTTAAGTTCAAATCTTTAATCCAGTGAGAGTCTACCTTAGTTAATGGTGAGAGTTGTGGGTCCAGTTTTAGTCTTCTACAGGTTGCCAGCCAGTTCACCCAACACCATTTATTAAATAGGGGGTCTTTTCCCCACTGAATGTTTTTCATTGGCTTGTCAAAGAATAAGTAATAGTAAGGAGCTGGATTCATCCCTTGGTTCTCTATTCTGTTCCAAATATCTACCTTTCTGTTTTTGTGCCAGTACCATGCTGTTTTGATCACTATTGATTTATAGTAGAGTCTCAGGTCTGGTAGCGTGATTACTCCTGCTTTGTTTTTATTTCTGAGTAATGTCTTGGCTATTCGAGGTTTTTTCTGATTCCGTATAAAACGAAGTATTAGTTTTTCAAGATCTTTAAAATATGACAATGGAGCTTTGATAGGAATTGCATTAAAATTGTATATTGCTTTGGGTAGTATAGACATTTTAACAATGTTGATTCTTCCCCCCCCCCCCCATGAGCATGGAAGATTTTTCCATTTGTTAACATTTTCAGCTATTTCTTTTCTTAAAGTTTCATAGTTCTCTTTAAAGAGATCTTTCACATCCTTTGTTAGGTAAACTCCCAAATATTTCATCTTCTTTG
>CAUYON010037431.1:0-32617 GCA_963573935.1 Arctocebus calabarensis | reverse complement strand
AAGCTGACGCCCTGGGTGGAGTGCCATGGTGTCAAAGCTCACAGCTACCTCCAACTCCTGGGCTTAAGAGATTCTCTTGCCTCAGCCTCCCAAGTAGCTGGGACTACAGGTGCCCACCACAACACCCGGCTATTTTTTGGTCGTAGTTGTCATTGTTTGGCAGGTCCGGGCTGGATTTGAACCTGCCAGCTCTGGTGTATGTGGCTGGTGCCTTAGCCACTTGAGCTACAGGCGCCAAGCCAGATTGTCTTTTTATTATTGAGTTGTAAGAGTATTTTATATATTCTAGATACAAGTCTTTGATCAAATATGTGATTTGCAGATATTTTTTCCCATTTTGTGGGTTGCCTTTTTCTTTCTTGATCATGTCCTTTGAAGCACAAAAGGTGGGTTTTTTTTTTTTTAATGTAGTCCACTTTATATTTTAGTTTGTGCTGATGTTTTTGGTGTCATAGCCAAGAAACCATTGTCTAACCCTAAGTCACCTCCCAGCACCTGGCTATGAAAAGCCTCTTTCCAAATTGCATAGACTTGGCACTGTTGTCCAAAATTAACTGATCCCAGGGGCCTGGGCAGCATTGATTGCAATCATAGGATGATGTCATGTTTTGTCATCTCTTCCCTCCAGGTCAGGTGGCCATGGGCAGGTCATTTTCCCTCCAAGTCTGTGTTCTCTTATTTATGAAGTAGGGATAATGATACTGCTCAGCTTGCCTGTTGTATTACATGAGGTCACAAGAGTGAGATTACATTGAAAATAAGCCTGAAGTTGCCCCACATGTGTCAGTCCCAGCTGCCTCTGACACCCGATACGGTTCTCCCTTGACTGGGGGTCTTTGTCTCCTCCTGGACAGTTTGGGGTGGTGGAAGTGTTTAGGGTCTTTGGTGGCCTGGAAGCCCATGGATCAGAGTTGCCCAGAGAGAAGAGAGCAGAGGGGTTTCCAGATGTCTCTTGGGACTCAGGGCAGCATTTCTGCCTGGGTGTCTCCCAAACCTGAGGCAGGCTAGTGCTGACTCCTGGCCCATTCTAACACGGTTGGCTCAAGGACTTCTTATTTTAGAACAAACCCCATTGGAATGGAATCTTCCCAGAGTTCAGGGGAGATAAACAAAGGGGCCTCTGGGACCCAATCTCTAGCTCTTGTTTAAATCAAGAGGAAAACATGTTTTGTTCCCCTTGGCGTGGGCTTGGCGCCTTTCATGTCTCTCCTCCAAGGAAGGCAGCTGGGTCCCTCGTGCTGAGGAATGATGTTTGGGGTTAGAGGCTGGGTGGTTCCTGGATTGCCAAACTGCCTGGTGCTAGCTGGGGAACAGCTGTCAGGAGCCCCTGAGAAGGGGTCGGCCCCTGGCCTCTGAGTCACCAGAACAAGCTCAGGATTGCAGGCCTTGAGGGCATAGACACAGCAATGCTGAGCCGTAGCAGGGGGCAGCTGTGGTCTGTGTTGCCACCTTCGGTGGGCAGCTGGAGCCATGCCCTGTGCACTCTGAGACCCCTAACTTTCCCTGACCAGAAAGGCCCTGTAGCTGCCAGTACAGTGAGCCGAACCAGGGCTCCGCAGACAGGTCTGTGTGGACGCTTCTCTGTAGCCAACCAGTCACATGCAGGGCACAGGGC
Source organism: Arctocebus calabarensis (assembly GCA_963573935.1). Lineage (NCBI taxonomy): Eukaryota > Metazoa > Chordata > Mammalia > Primates > Lorisidae > Arctocebus > Arctocebus calabarensis. The sequence continues at coordinate 31,002 of CAUYON010037431.1, read as the reverse complement.
TACAGGAAGGCAGCTGTGTGAGGTCTCTGGCCTCTAGGAAGCTCCCTCAGTGGATGTGTGTTGGCTGCTTTAATAATCACAGTCCTCGGCTCAGCGCCTGTGGCTCAAGCGGCTAGGGTGCCAGCCACATACACCAGAGCTGACGGGTTTGAATCCAGCCTGGGCCTGCCAAATAGCAATGACAACTACAACCAAAAAATAGCCGGATTTTGTGGCAGGCACCTGTAATCCCAACTACTTGGGAGGCTGAGGCAAGCGAATCACTTGGGCCCAGGAGTTTGAGGTTGCTGTGAGTTGTGACGCCACAGCACTCTGCCCAAAGCTACTGCTTGAGACTCTGTCTGGAGGGGGAAAAAAAATCACAGTCCTCCAACAACCCTTCACAACAGTAAATACTGTTCCCAATGAGGTATCAGAGCCAAGGCAGCCACCAGGGGCGCCCCCAGGCCTGCCCATGCTCCTGCCAGTTAGGGGTGCTTTGCAGGGCTGCAGGCTGTGGGGTAGAACAGGGGGACCTTCTCTGCAGGACTGATCTTCAGGAGATAAGCAGAGGCCAGAGTGGCTGCAGCAGGAGGGGAAAGGGAGAGTTAGGGCCTCTTTGAGGCTTTCTGCCAAGCCAGGGGTTTGGCAGGACGTGCTGTTGGCACCTGAAGCTGCTTTGCTGCTCCCCAGAGGTGGTGGGAAGGGAGCCACTGAAAGCAGAAGGCATGTGGGCCCTGTGGCATCCATAACTGTTGCACAGACTTGGAAACCAAGGCCCAGAGAGGAGGCTGCCCAGCCACCCCTCCCTTCCGGCACTGCTGGGCCCAGCCTCTATCCGTGCTGACCCACTGTGCTGACTCTACTTGGCAAAAGGAGGGCACCTTGGGACTGTCTCTGCAAGACCAAAGGCCTGAGTGTGGTCTAGGGATATGACTTCTCGGTCCAGCTCTCTGGCCATCTGGAGTTTTATGTGGCCCCTAGAAGTTGGGCTGAGGGACCGGTATGTGGAATGCTCCAGTAGGCCACCCAGTGCCCTCAGTCAGGTTAAGGGCTCCCTCCTTCTACTGTTTCCTATCCATCCTTCTTCTCTGATCAGTAGGTCCTGACCCTAGACACTGGGTGGGACAGACGCCTTGCACCCCATGGGTTCTGCCTCCTGTCTGCAGCTGTGGTGCAGTGGTAGCAGCCTGGCCCCACCCATGCTGTCCTGTCACAGGGAACCACCTCCACAGACAAGGGCCTCCTCCCGTCTGGGTCTGGCAGACAGAGAGACGCTAGGCAGCAGACAATAAGCTTGTCCAGAGTTCCCTTTGAAGGGAATCCTGCAGGGTCACTGGGGCAGCCCCGTTGTTGGGGAGGGCCTGGTGCCTCCAGCAGCTCTCTGGAGGGTCAGGTGACAGGCACAGCCCCTGACTGCTGCTGGAAGGAGTTGGGGCACAGAAGTGAGTGAGTCCCCTTGCTGGGGCCTATGCCTTTCTGCTGTGCCTTGGTTCCAGCATCCCATCTGCAGGGGGATGGGATGGACAATGCTTTCTGGGGACTTCATAGCTGCTCCTTTATGAATGACAGTTGTTCTCACTGCCACTCCCCTACCCAGTGAGAACCCCCTGCCCACAGTGGAGATCGCCATCCGGAACACGGGTGATGCAGACCAGTGGTGCCCACTGCTGGAGACCCTGACAGATGCTGAGATGGAGAAGAAGATCCGTGACCAGGACAGGAACACAAGGTACACTTGTCCCTGTGATCCTGGCTCTGCCCATAGGTGCCTGTCTTCCCAGGCAGGGGCAGGGCTATCACCTTTCCCTAGTGACCTTTGGTCTCTAGGAGGGAACATGTGTTGGCAGAAGCAGGCTCCTGAGTGAGAAACCCCCTGGATGAGTTCCCTGCATGAAACAAAAGGAAGTCCCCAGGTCAGGGTTGACTGCAGCCTGGACCAGGTTTCTGGTCCCTGGAGAGGTGGGCAGGTCCTGAGCAGTGCATAGCAAGGCTGAGAGAAGGCTGGGGTCCCACCCTGCATCCTGTCTCTGCTTCCATGCCCACAAGTGTCTGCCCTGGAGAGCCCTGGGGAGGGCAGCACCCACTGGGAGCCAGACCCCCCCTCACCACCCTCTCCTTTTCCAGGCGCATGAGGCGTCTCGCCAACACTGCCCCAGCCTGGTAACCAGCCCGCCAGCGCTCAGCTCCCACGGAGCATGTCAGAAGATTGGAGCCTCTCCTCATCTCTGGCAAGGAGAAGCAGGGGGACGGCCAGCGCCATCCTGAGGAGCCAGAGGTGGGGGTTCTAGATCCCCGCCTCTGGCACACATTCCATTTGCTAAGCCCCAGTCCTATTCTCCCTGCCCCCAGCACCCTCCCCCAGTCTCTGGGGTCGGGAATAAGCCTCATTTTGGGTTGTGTTTTGTTTTTGTATAGGAGCCCCAGGGAGGGCTGGCAACACTTTGTAAGTAAAAGGCTCTAGGTCATGTTCAGTTTCTTCAAAGTGGTAGCATTGGAACTACGGGAGCCAGGACCAGGACCTGGTGGGGGTTGATGGGGTGGTGTGTGGCCAAGGCCTCACCCTTCTCTGCCTCAGGTTCCCAGGGAGGGTTTGACAGGGTTCCACTATCAGGACCCCACAAGGCCTGAGTCCTTACTTTTCCTGGGGCATTTCAAGTGGGAGTACCAAGAGGAGTGGCTATGAGGCTCAGGGCTGGTTCCACCTGCCTTTCAGCAACAGCCTGACCCTGGTCCCATTGTCTGGCTTAGGAAGAAGCTATGGGTTCACCCGCTGTCCCTGGGCCACGCTGGCTCTGCTGCCAGCCAGGGCCTTGCTGTTCCAGGATCCCTCTCAGAGGGCCTGGTCCTGTGTGAGCACTGCCAGGCCACTGGCAGCCTGGTACAGGAAGGCGTCTGTCCCAGCTTTAGCAGTGTCCACAACAGGTCGGCGGGGCCTACCTCCCTTTAGCTGGTGCAGTGGCACTGTGGCGTGGGCCAGCTGCTGCCTGTTGAGCCTACTGTGAGGAATGCAGGAGTGGGAGACCCACCCTGGGATTGATGTGATGTGTAGGGAGGAGGCACAGCCCTCAGGCCCTCTCAGCTCTACCTCGAAGGAGTGCGTGTGCACTCTGTGTCCCTGTGCACTCTGAAACATGGATGTAGGATCCAGGAGGGCTGCAGACGGGGCACGCAGCTCCAGACTTACTGAAGATAATGGCCCAGAACTCTAGCACAGGGCTGGTGCCACCTCTGCTGCTGACAGGTCCTTCCCTGTCAGACCTGAGGCTAGAGGCTCTGATCTCTGGGAGCGTGGCAGGGGCCCAAAGGACCTGGCTTCCAAACTGAGCCGCATGTGGACAGGGGCAGAGCTCTGAGCAGGTGTTGGGGTTCTCAGTTGTTGGGAGATGAGCCTGGCCCTTCACAAGGCCTCAGGGCTCCTATGAAAACACCCTACCACGTGACCATCCCCAGTTTGTACTCAGGCCTTCTGCCTTCCATCAAAGAGTGGAACTCACCAGAACCCCCAGGCAAGGGAATAGCTGGGTCTTCCTGGAAGGCCCTAAACAAAGGAACATTGCAGGTCCAGCTGGCCTTGGAAATGAATAGGCTTCATTGCTGAAGTGCTTGCTCAATCCATATCGTTGTTGGGCTAGAAGAAACCCTGCCCTTCTCACCCCACTAGGCAGGCAGGCTGGCCCACCTGCCGTGAGGGGCCTGGAGAAAAGCCCTCACCTTTTTGCACCACCCACCCATACCACCTCAAAAGACTTCGCTCTGCAGTTAGGGCAGGCTCAAATGGAGACTGTTTCTCTTTCCGTGAAAATGACAGCTGGTGACTGCAGGAGCCACAACACAGGCCTAGAGCAGCAGGAGAGCTGTCAGGCTGTCTGATGCCCATGGTGCAGGAGACACAAGTGAGCTGCTGGTTCATGTAAGGCTCACACAGGTCCTCAGCTGAAAAGGGCAGGGACAGAACTTCCCTAAAGTCTCTGCCTCCACCTAGTCGCAGGATTCTGCTAAGATGAAAACTTCTCAGGGCTCTGGAGTCATAGGAAGGGCTGAAGACCTAATCCTGGTCCTCTGCACCTGATCTATCAGTGTCACCCCATGGAAAATCAGATGAAGGTGCACTTGTCAGGGTTACTGAAGAGGGACAGGAGAGGCTGGGTCAGCATCAGCCCAAAGGCTCCCCAGGCAGCTCAAAGCTCTGCTGGGCAACGTGGGCAGGTTCTTTGCCTTTGATGTGCCCCATCCTACCACCTACACTTGGGCTGAGAGGACAGAGGGCACCATGAAGGGCCTGGGAGGGTGTAGCCTCTGAGGCAGGGGGAGCCGGCGCCTCAGGCTAAAAGGCTGCAGGTCTTTGTGTTTATTCTGGTGGGCCCTTGCATGGACCCAGCCTCCAGAAGGGAGATGCTTCTGCTGCAAGCTGGAGTCAGGGGAGGAGCAGGCCTTCCAGGAGGCTCTCGGGCTGGCCCTGGGTGGGGTCAGTGCTGTGGGGGTGGCTGATGCCCTTCTAGCTGCTCCTCAGGAAGAGGCAGGTAATTGGGATCTTCCTCAGGGGCATCCAGGAGCAGCTTCCTGTGGAGAGGGGCCCATGTTGAGCTGAGGCCAGCACAAGTGCCCCCTTGGGGTGGGAGCCACCTGAGGGAGGAGATAGAAGGGGTGTCATCTCCAGCACTCACAGGAAGCCTGGGGTCAGCAGCACTCTCTTGCCTCCAGGCTGGTTGGGGAAGACATCCTCCAGAAAGTAGTAGATGTGGCCCACAGCAATCCCTGAGAGAGAGTCACAGACTACCAGGGGCCACCCTTCACAGCCTGGCGTCACAGACCAGCAGCGCCTACTCCAGGCATGAGGGTCCCAAGGCCCTGCATAGGCTGTCAGCCTAGAGGGGAGCCAGGGTTGTCTGCCCTGAAGGATAGGCTTAAAGGGCCCAGAAGTGGGCAGGACTTGGGAAAGGGAAGGCTAAGAACATCGGAGGAGCCCCAGAGCAGGAACCCTAAACCAGCCAGCCCCACCCTGTCAGGGCCCACGAAAGCACCGGCAGGTCAGCCTTAAAGATGCAAATCATGTGGGCTGGCTGGTGGGTTTGAGCTGGTGAGGTAGGGTGGAGTGGGGTGGGAGAGGAAAGGTCCAGCATGGGTGGAGCGGGGAGCAGTCAGCCTGAGTGGGCAGGTTGGACAGGCATGCTTACCCAGCAGGTCCACAAGAATCGAGTTGCCTAGCAGCAGCGAGAAGCCCATAAGCGCCCAGGGCAGGAACGGCGCCTTGAAGGTGAGGGGGCCAAAGAAGTTGACCCTCACCAGAGGGCTTCGGCGGCTCCACACATACACCAACATAGCCATAAGGGCCTGGCCCAGGAAGAACAGGCTGCCCAGGAGTCCCAGCAGCTGGGCAGAGTTAAGGTGTCCTGGTGCAGGCTTCAGCTGGGGCCCAGGGCCTCTGTGCCTTGCTAAGCCCCTAGATCATTCCATTCCTGCCACATTGTCCCTATGAGCTATTCCAATAAAGGCCTCACTTGTGGCCTTTGAGTCCCTGGAGATCTGCCCTGCACACCTGCCACCTCATCCCAGGCCCCAACCACTCACTGCCTGGCCCTACCCCAGTTTCTCCCGGCTACTGGTAGGCACCCCCACTTCCCAGCTCTCTAGTGCGTCACCCTGTTGCACACTGTGCATGAAGGAGATGCAGCCCTGGCTCCTGCAGCTCAGCAAGTGACGGTCGCTCAGTACATCTCAGCTGGAGTGAACAGACTCTCCCCGCTGGGCGCTGATGTGGGGCCACAGGCTGGACCGCAGTGTAGTACCAGAGCTCCTGGCAAGGATACAGTCATAAGGACGCCTCCGAAAAGAAACATGAAGACAAAGTCTGCCGTGCGGCCGCGGAAGGAGCCCTCCTCCAGCATGCGGCAGTAGCGGAACCTGCGACGCTGGTATAGGAAGTGTCACCTGGGTGCAGCCTCAGTTTCCCTGCTCCCGGCCTCCTTCAGCCGGCTGGCCTGCCTGCCCCCCCCGCCCGGCCCGGGTCTGTGCAGCGCAGGATACACGAAGAGCATGTTGAAGAAGAAGGTGAATCCCAAGGGCCCGAAGAAGAGGAAGTTGGTGACGAGTCTCCAGACCTACGGGGGGCGGGCGGTCAGGCACCGAACGGGCGGGTCGGCCGGCAGGTGCACGGGGCAGGGTGGCCTCACCTGGAACTTCCGGAACACGAGGTGAGGGTTGAAGTAAAGCTGGAAGGGGCTGAGGAGCTCCAGCTGCTGTGGAAACAGGGGCGCATCAGGGGCTGTCCCGGGAACTAGGGTGTAGCCATGACGACCCTTCCCCCTCGCTCCCTGTAGGGGCTGCAATCTCGGCGACACCCTGTCCACCCAGGCAGCTCACCACGGCGGCGGTGGTGAGGATACAGGCCGCAGTATATGCCCGCGTCACCGCCGGCACCTGCAGAAACTCTGCCGCCAGCCCCCGCCAGGCCATTGCACCCTGTCCCGCACGCGTGGGCTCACAGGTAGCGCGCCCTTTAACCCGCCTCTCGGCCCCGCCTCGCTCTCTCCTTTGGCCAATCCGAGTCCGCGGCGCGACGCGCGCCAGGATAGAGGGAGGTACCCTTGGCTCAGTAGCCAATGGAAGGAGGAAGGAAAAACTTGGGAGCCGGAAAGGAGAATGGGCGGGCCGAGACTGGTGGCCAATGAATAGGCTGCGCGGTTGAGCACGTGGCGGTTGTTGTGGCTGCGGTGGCGGCGCGGGAGTAAATATGGCCAATGAGGAACTGGTGGCTTCGCGGCATCTAGGGAAAGACCAATAGCGAGGATCCACGGCACCACCGGATAGGGGCTAAGAATGTAACACCTGTGGGTAAGACTGAAGCTAGACAGGCTAGTCTGTACTGTGACAGGGCCACAGGGATGTGGGCGGGCGGGATTCCGAGTCTGGTGGCGACAGATGATGCTGCCCCACTTCTCTGAGCTCGCTGGCCACTCGGGCACAACCCCCTCCCCTCTGCAAACCCGGAGCAGCCCGACCCCAGCCCGCAGCGTTCATTTATTCATCCTTTTAGTGAGCACTTACCGTATATTCGTTGCTGTTCTGGATTTGGGGGATACAGCAGCTAACAAAAGATGCTGTCCCTTGCGGTCCAGTTGAGGAGTGTAGTGAGCTAGTGCACTGGCAGAAAATAACACCAAATTTGGGGGGGGGGGCGCTGTGCTAGAGGGGTCTGTGTGTGGGGGGGGTTGCATTTGATTATCACTTTTAAAAGATCCCTGTGTTGGGCGGCACCTGTGACTCAAAGGAGGAGGGCGCCAGCCCCATACACCAGAGGTAGCAGGTTCAAACCCGGCCCTGGCCAAAAACTGCAAAAAAAAAAAAAAAATCCCTGTGTCCATTAAGATGCTTACTATAAAAAGCAAAGCTAAACAGGAAACAGGAAATAAAAATATGTGGCGTTATGGGAAACATTGGTGCATTACAGGTGGGAATATAAAATTGTGCAGCTGCTGTGGAAAGCAGTATAGTTATTACTTGAAAAATTAAAAAGTAGAATTATCATGATCCCACAAGGCCACTTCTGGGTATAGACCCAAAAGAATCGAAAACAAGGACTTGAAGAGATACTTGTATACCCATGTTCATAGCAGCATTATTCAGAATAGCAAAGGGTGGAAGCAAAGCCGCGTCCATTGACAGATGAATGGACAAATTGAATGTGGTGTACACACCAATGGAACATTATTCAGCCCTAGAGGAATGAAATTCTGATACTTGCTACAACATGATGAACAATGAAGACATTAAGCTGAAAAAACCACACACAAAAAAACAAATACTGTATGATTCTGCTTACAGGAGCTGTAAATGTGGAGTTATTGGGTACAGAGTTTCAGTTTGGGAAAAGGAAAAAGTTCTGAAGGTAGACAGTGGGGACAGTTGCACAAGAATGTGAATGTACTTAATACCACTGAGTGTACGCCTAAACATGGTTAAGACAAAGTATATGTGGTGTGTATGTTTAAGAGAAATTTCCTTTTTTTTTTGAGACATAGTCTCACTATGTTACCTTCGGTAGAGTGCCGTAGCATCACAGCTCACAGCAACCTCCAACTCTTAGGCTTAAGCGATTCTCTTGCCTCAGCCTCCCAAGTAGCTGGGACTACAAGAGCCCACCACAATGCCTGGCTATTTTTTGGTTGTAGTTGTCATTGTTGTTTGGCAGGCCGGGGCTGGGTTTGAACCCGCCAGCCCTGGTGTATGTGGCTAGCGCCCTAGCTACTGAGCTACGGGCGCTGAGCCTGTTTAAGAGAAATTTCTGAAGAGATCTCTGTGTTCACTGTGAGTGCAGTAGGCGGCCAGAGAAATCAGTGAGCTGTGGGAGACTAAACGCACAGTGGTGACTTGGGCAGGGTGGAACCTGGAGCATGACAAGTGGTGAGTGTAGGTTTGCCCGCAGATGGGACCAGTCTGCGACAGAGGAATCCAGGGTAAGTTCAAGGCCTGATCAGCAGCGTACAGGGAGGCTGGTGGTCTTTACTGAGATGGGGAATTGTAGAGAGAAAATGGGTGGGACGGAGACTCCTGTTCTGGCCTCACTGAGTTTGAGGCATCTGTGCAACATCACTTGGAAAACTCTGAGAGTGGTGCCTGGGCAGAGGTTGGGGCAGGAAGTCCAGATGTGTGTGTCAGTCAGCAGTAGAGCAATAATAGGCTTGTAGCCTGGGGCCTATGGGAGATGCCCAAGGGGAGATCTAGTCGGTGAGAGGCTGGGCCTGGGCATCCCAGCCTTCAGGAACCACAGAGAGAAGAAAACCCCAGCGAGGAAAGGTGAGGGAAGCTGAGCAGGAGCAAGGCAGCAAGAAGTCCAGGGAGATGTGACCTCAGGAGCCACCGTGGGTTGCAGCCATGCTGAGGTCCCTGGTGCCCAGGAGGGAGAGGCAGGCACTCACACGGATGTGCCTTTCCTAACATGAGGAGTTCCACTTTGGATGCAGCGTGGAAGACTGGAACTGGCCAAGAGGGAGAACTGGCTGAGAGGGTGGTCTCAGCGGGATCCCAAGAACATGAAGATCTCCACAGGTGCTGAAAGGGCCCTCTAGGGAGTGGAGCAGGGCCAGGGCCTGTTGACAGTGGGCCCAAGAGCCCTCTGGGGGAGGGGGGGCAGGGCAAACTGGGAGCCACTGGAGGGATGTGCATTTGGTTTAGGACAGACTTTTCAACCTGTGTGCCACGGGAAGATCTTAAGTGTGCCGTGAAAAACTTTTTTTTCTTTTCTTTTTCTTTCTTTCTTTTTTTTTTTTTTAGAGACAGAGTCTCACTTGGTCACCCGCAGTAAAGTGCTGTGGCGTCACAGCTCACAACAACTTCCAGCTCTTGGGCCTTGGCGATTCTCTTGCCTCAGCCTCCCGAGTAGCTGGGACTACAGGCATCCGCCACAATGCCTGGCTATTTTTTTGTTGCAGTTTGGCAGGTGCCGGGTTTGAACCTGCCACCCTTGGTAGGTATATGGAGCCAGCGCCCTACTCACTGAGCCACAGGCGCCGCCCGAAAAATTTTAAGTATATTCATTTTTCCCTTTTTTTTTTTTTTTTTTGAGACAGAGTCTCACTCCATTGCCCTGGCAGCCTAGCTCACAACAACCGAAAACTGGGCTCAAGGGATCCTCCTGCCTCAGCCTCACCATTAGCTGGGACTACAGTAGCCACCACAATGCCTAGCTAGTTTTTCTTGTTTTTTTTTTTTTTTTAGAGACAGAGTCTCATTTTGTTGCCCTCAGTAGAGTGCTGTAGTGGCACAGCTCACAGCAACCTCCAGCTCTTGGGCTCAATGATTCTCTTGCCTCAGCCTCCAGAGTAGGTGGGACTACAGGCCAAGCTAGTTTTTCTATTTTGAGTAGAGACAGGGTCTCACTCTTGCTCTCTCAAACTCCTGAGCTCAGGCAGTCCACCCACCTCAACCTCCCAGAATGCTGGGATTACGGGCCTGAGCCACCTTGCTGCCTTTAATTTTTTTTTTTTTTTTTTCAGTTTTTGGCTGGGGTTGGGTTTGAACCTACCACCTCCAGTATATGGGGCCAGCGCCCTCCTCCTTTGAGCCACAGGAGCCGCCCACCTTTATTCTTTTTTTGATCAATGTAATTTAAGTGTGCCGCGGAAGTTTAACTATAGGTTCAAGTGTGCTGTGAGATTACTGGTTTAGGATGAGGAGGTCTGGCTTACATAGCAGGGGTTAAACCAAGGTGCTGAGAGGTCAGGAGTTAGGGGGCAGGTTGAGGGGGCCCCTTTAGCCATCCTCTTTTTTCCAGAAAAGCAGGCCAAGGTTATACTAGAGGCAGTTCATGCAGAGCAGAACCCACCCCGTGTGTGGCAGGGCTGGGATCCTGGGCCTCTGACGCCAGGGCAGCCGCCCCGCCAACCGAGAGGGAGTCAGGAGGGAGGTCGGGTTTCATGTTAGCGTGGGGAAGGGGAGGCATTCCTCCTCCCCGCACTCAGTAGGCGCTGGCCAGCCCTCCGCTCAGGGTCAGTCTGGGGCTAACAGGAGGGGCCGTCTTTGTCGGCAGGAGCGTCTGTCTCCCCTTTGATTGGGGGCTGATAAAGTAGGTGCTCCCAGCTTGGAGGCTGAGAACCATATTTCTGGCCATTCCTGGGAGCCTGGGAGTGCAGGGGGGGGCTGGGAGACCAGCAGTGGCCTAGAGGGAACCCGCCAGGACATTCAGGGGGTGGCATTTGTGTTCCCTACAGATGCTCCCTCAGCCCCCCAGATATCCTTAGATGGGGAAACTGAGGCACAGTGAGAGGCAGAACAGGCCCCAGGTTAGGCTTCTGTCACTAGTCCTCATACCTATCTGGTATGAGGTCCAGAGCAGGCCACTCTGGAAATACCAGGACCATTTCTTGAATCCTTGGGCCTCTCCAGAGAGTTCTTTATGGAGAGAAGCCCTGGGCATCCAGGTTCCCAGGGGCCTAGAGACAGGCGGAGAGCCACATTTGGACATCTGGGGACTGATCTGCCACTGGCCAGCCTTCTCCCTCCTGTGCTGTGGACTATGGATTTGAGGGACCTGCTTGCACAGTGACAACAGGCTCTGCTCCTCTCAGGCTTGCAACCCTCCCTGCTGCCCCCCAGAGGACCCCTAAATCTGCTGCCAGTGCCCACAGGCAGGACAGCACCCTCTGCATGCCCACTGAGCCATCCCCCCACAGGCCTCGCACTAGGAGGGACCCTTATCAGCTTCTGGTGACAGCCCAGAAACCTGGGGTCATCTCTGCACCTCCCAGTCCTGTGTCACATTTGATGCTCCCATGAAAACCCCACCCCAGTCCTTTCCTTCCTCCCCACCACCTCTTATTCAGGCCTCATTTTCTCTCCTCTGGAACTGCCCCAGCTCTCTGGACTATTCGTTCATTAATTCATTTTCTTCCCTACCAGCCTAGATGTTGTGTTAAAAAAGAGAAAAAGAGGGCGGCACCTGTGCCTCAGTCAGTAAGGCGCCAGCCCCATATACCGAGAGTCATGGGTTCAAACCCGGCCCAGGGCAAAGTGCAACAAAAAAGTAGCCAGGCGTTGTGGCAGGCACCTGTAGTCCCAACTACTCGGGAGGCTGAGGCAAGAGAATCAATCACCTAAGCCCAGGGGTTGGAGGTTGCTGTGAGCTGTGTGATGCCACGGCACTCTACCAAGGGCGACAAAGTAAGACTCTGTCTCTATCAAAAAAAAAAAAAAGAGAGAGAGAGATAGAAAAAAAGAGCAGGTGGTGGAAGTGCCCCTATTCCAGGAAGCCCTCCCTGATCACCCCTGAGGAAACCAGAGCTCACTTATCTTCTGTTAGGTTGCTGAGCACTTAATTTTTGAATATTTTATTCCTAAGTCAGTCCTTGCCTGTGGTAACAAAACAGAACAATCAGAAACAAAGACAATGTTTGTGTACGTGTTGGAGCAGCTGCATTTTCCTCTTGATGACACATCGCGCCCCTTGCCAGGGGCTGTGAGCACAGGGCGAACCCACTTTCAGCTGAGGTGAGTAAGCCTCCACTGAAGCTCCAGCCAACTCCTCCCAGGAGCAGCTGTGTCCCCCTTGGCCCTTCCTGTCTGGGCCACTGGGTATTTTTAGCACTGAATCCGGAAGCCACATAGCAGCTGCTCATGGGCAGGGTACAAGAACAACAAACCGTCCAGGTGGGCTGCATCAGGCCAACACCAAAAAGGGAGTGTTGGACCTGGCCCTCTGGACCTGGTGGTAGAATCCTGTCTTTCCAGGAATAAGCTGGTCTCTGGGAGGGACAAAGAGGCAGAGTGAGGCTGAGCATGAGTCCGAGTAGCCAGGCCAGGATGCCGGAAGAGCCTGTGCAAAGACCCTGAGGTAGCTTGCGGGAGGGAGCCTTCCCCTGGGCAGAGACAAGAATGAAGGCCCAGTTTGGGGGAGAGGCCACCTGTTGGGTTGGACAGGAGAATTTAGAGTATTAAGGGGGTATGACCACCTTGGGGAAGCTCTCCCTGGACACCCCAGCCCAGCCCTCCCAGCTCCTTCCCTCCTTTGTCCTTGTCACTGTGGAGTTGTCCAGAGGATGGCCCCTCTGCCTGGTGTCTGCTGCAGCACTGGGGCACAGGCAGGGGGCCGGTGAGCGTGGAGGCTTCTTAAGACAGAGATCTGGACTCCAGGGCTGGATCTGCAGCCTCGGCCGGGCAGTGGGACCTGGCCGCTCCCTGTCCTCTCAGGTCTTCCGTGTCCCTGTCTAAAAAATGGACAGAGTCTCCTTAAGCTCAGAGGTTGTACTGTGCTCTGTGGTGGCAGTTGGAGGTTTCCAGGTGGGAACCCCTTCCTGTAACAGGTATGGCTGGCACCCCTCCAAGGCGCACCCGTGCCATGAATGGGCAGTGGCCCCAGGAAGAGCACACCAAGGACAGTTCTGTGCGTCCTCTCTGCCAGGCCTGTTCCCCACGGTCTCCTCTGGTCCTAACTCCCATGTGCCTGTGCTTGAGGGACATCCATTGAGGCCTGTGGTGTGGTGGAGGGAGGCACTGTGGCCACCTCTGTCCCACAGAAGCTCTTTCTTCTGCCTGGCAGGGGGACACTGAATCCCACACCAAGCAGGGAGGGGAACTAACCGGTAGGTGCTCCATGGGGACCACCAGGTGGGAGGGATCCAGATGAGAAGAGGGGTGCTAGGCAGGGACAATGGCTTGAGCAAACATGGGAGGTGGGAACAGACCCATGTGCTACTCATAGGCAAGACAGGGACACTGTGCTGGGCAGGAGATAATAGCTGCTCAGGGGTCCCTAGGTAGACACCACACATGGGCTTTGATAACTTACTGAAGCTGTATGACCTGATGAAGTAGGTTACTATTACAGATGAGGAAACAGGCTCAGAGAGGTTAAGTAACCTGCCTGAGGACACACAGGTAAAAGGTAGCAAAACAGCAGGGTGCCAGTCCTGGCTTTGGGGCATAATCTAAGGGACCTGTGAGGAAGAAGCCAGCTACCCCACCCCATTTCTGGGGCACAAGGGAGGGAACCTCACCAAGCAGCCAGCCCTGTGCAGCCTCAGGCCCTTCTCTAGTCTTGGTTTGGAGATGAAACTTCTTTGCAATGTCTGGAGGGTCTCTGACGTGTGCCTCTGCTCTCCCCACCTTCCCTGCTGCTGGAGCCTCTGTCTCACTGTCCCTGACTCTGTGGTGGAGTTGGTCCCTGAGCCTACTGTAGCCTGCGCCCTGGCTGTCATGACCCTTAGCAATTACCAGTAATTCCCACTTCCTGCTGTGGTCACTGCAAGAATGTCAAAGCCACCTCTAGCCTGGGCTGACAGAGCCTCAGAGCATCTGGCAGGGGCCTTCCCCTCCCCCGCCTCAGCTATTTTTGGGCTCAGCGCTTGTGGGCTGTGTTTGGGGAGAAGCAGATTATCTGCTTGGCAGAGTCAGCCAAATGGCAGGGCTGGGGCTGACTTCATGGAGACAGAACCTTGACACACAGTGGAAAGACTTCAAAAAAGCCAGGCCGGGTGGTATGTGCCTGTCATCCCAGCTATTCAAGAGGGTGAGGTGGAAGAATCAATTGAGCCCAGGAGTTCAAGGCAAGCCTGGGCAACAGCAAGACCCCTCCATTTCTGAAAAACAAAAAACAAATCTTTTTTAAAAAGACAAGATTTGGGGGCTCATTGTGAGTCTGTGTTGTCTGACTGCAACTTGAGATCTCTGCAGCTAGGGGTCTAGCCACGTGGTCCGAGGTGTGTGTACGTGGAGCCTGTGGCTGCACTGTGCTGCCCAACCCCAGACCACCACGCAGGGCTGGTCTGTGGCCTGGCAGGACCTGGAGGGAGAGGAGCCACCACTCTAGTGGCCCCAGCCCAGGACCAGGTGGAAAGAGAGGCTCAGAACAGCTCCAGGTTCACCCCACCTCCCACCTGGCTTGCACCCACTGACACCCCCACCGAGCAGCCGGGCCCTGCTCCCACTCTTGAAGGGCTAGTGCTCCCACACCAGCTGTGGGGATGGAAGGCTCCTATTAGTGGGCTCGGACAAGAACCCACGTGTCCCCATCCTCCCACAGTGATGCCACCAGAATTCCTGCCTCTACACTTTCCTGCAGACATCCTCCCAGGCCTGCAATGCCCTTCACCACCCCCATGAGATGGGGGTGGGGTGCTATTTAAGAAAACAAAGGCAAAATTATAAATGCAAGATCAGGTCCTAAAGTGAATATGTATTTAGGCTATGGATACCAACAACAAAAAAAAAGACAAATTTATAAAAGCTGACAAAGCACCCCAAATCAGAAAATCCAGAAGAAAATGTTTGTTCCTTGGTCAGAAGCCTGTGGCTAAATGCCCGGCTCAGGCGGGAGTTGTTGGTGAAAGAACCAGCACTCAGAGTCAGGCTCCTGACCTCTGTGTCCATTCTACACAGAGGAGGAAACTGAGGCTGAGGTGTGGGGAGGGAAGACCCAGGGAGGGACACATGTCCTGCTGCTTGCACTTTTCTTTTTTTTTGAAGAGACAGAGTCTCACTTTATCGCCCTTGGTAGAGTGCTGTGGCGTCACACCAGCTCACAGCAACCTCCAGCTCCTGGGCTTAGGCGATCCTCTTGCCTCAGCTTCCTGAGTAGCTGGGTTTGAACCTGCCACCTTCAGTATATGGGGCTGACACCTTACTCGCTGAGCCA
This sequence comes from Arctocebus calabarensis, assembly GCA_963573935.1. Classification (NCBI taxonomy): domain Eukaryota; kingdom Metazoa; phylum Chordata; class Mammalia; order Primates; family Lorisidae; genus Arctocebus; species Arctocebus calabarensis. The sequence continues at coordinate 15,896 of CAUYON010037431.1, read as the reverse complement.
CAGGCACCACCCTGCTTTCACTTTCTAAACCTGTGGCAGGTGGCTGCCTTGGGGTCCCCCCTCCCCCTTGCATGAGGCCTTGCTGATAGGCGGCAACCTCCCCAAGGAATTCAGGCCTCAGTGCTTCAGACTCTGGCCTAACTACCACCCCCACCCCTAGGCCCCCAGCCTTCCCCTCCAGATGTGGGTGCAGTTGTATTTTTAGAACAGTCGACCACAAGGACATTCTTTCCTTCTAATTATGATGGCTTCAAATCTCTGATGCGCAATCAGCCCCATTGTTCAGGCCTCAAATTATCAAAGGGGCCAGGAGCTGCTGCCTCAGCTAGATGTGGGGTTGGGTTTTCTTTTTTTCCTTCTGCTTTTTTTTTTTTTGAACCATTAAGTTAGACACGAGACCCTGACCTGAGTGAGGGCCAGCTCTGAGGAGGACCCATCAGGATTCTGGGTAAAGTTTGCAGGAGCTGCCCCAGGACGTTACTCTGTGCACCCCTATCCCTTACCTTGGCCGAGATTGTCCCACTAGGCTTCAGCCCCCACTCCATGTTGACACGCCCCAAGTTTGTGGTCTGTCTGGTTCGACTGTGGGGATCCAGAGAGGGCCCGTGTCTGCCCTCAGGGTGCTTGGACCAGGGAGGGTCAACAGACAAGACACACTTGGGGTCCTAAGAATCAGTACCATGTTGGAAGAGGGGACATCGGCTGTTATGCTGTACCCCATTTCCCAGGTGAGCAAACTGGGGTTTGGAAAGAGGAAGCACATGTTAGACCTGCAGGAGTCCCCTTGGTGCGACCCCAGCAGGCCTGTGGCCTCCTAACTATGTTCGAACACCGTACACCCTGGTCATCTGATGCCCAAGCTCAGCGGGCTCCTGACCTCTGCCCTGCGGCGCCCTCAGGAGGCTCCAGGCGCAGCAGACACGCCAACTCCGGCTTGTGAGGCCAGGGATAGGCGGCCAGGAGGGGCCTTCCAGCGCCCTGGAACCGTGCGCTGCTGGTCTGCCCCGGGGGAGAGGCCAGGGGACTTGAGGTCCAGCCCGAGCCGTGCCTCCAGGTGCCAGGCACCGTCCGCAGGTGGGGCGCGACGCGGGGCCTCTCAGCTCCCCAGGGGCCCCGGGGCCCAGCTCACACCTGGGCTGCGAGGATAGAAGAAGCGAAATCGCTCCGGGGCGGCAGCCTGAGCCCGCGCACGACGACCCGGTGGCGTGCCCAGGGGCCGAGCGACAGAGCGGCCCCCAGCAGCGCCCACCCAGCTCAGGCCTCCCTCTGCTGCCACCCCCGAGCGCTCGGCCGCATCGGCTCCACAGAGCCTGGGCTCTGTCGCCCCCTCGCGGCAGGAGCCGGTCTCTGCGGCGCCGGGGGAAATATCCAGGCCGGAGGGGGCGGGGCCGAATGGGGCGCGGGTAGGCTGAGCCCATTCCTTCCCCAAGGGCCCGGAAATCTGGGTCCGGAGGCGGAGTCCCGGGATGCTCCTCGCTCCCTAAAGAGCTGGGCGAATCCTGGGTAGGCGTCAAGGTCACCAGCTGGCTTCAGTGGAGTGATTGCTTTTAGTCTGAGCTGTCCTTCTCCCTGCAGGGATTGATCCCTGCCCGCTGTCTGCCTCAGTTTCCCCATCTGCAGAGAAAGTGGCCCAAGCGTGTAGGGGGAAGCGTGAGCAGCTGGTGGCCGAGGGCAGCTCCCCTCCCCAACCCACTTTGGAAATTGGCTAGCTGAGAATCAAATGCGTTCAGAGAGGGAAAAGTCAGGCGGAGTTCTTTGGACATCTCCCCCCTCCTCCTCCTGCAGTCTGGCCAACCTGTTGAGGTGAGGCCAGCCGGAGCCCCTAGCCGCAGGGTCAGCCAGGCCCGACTAGGTAACCTGAAGAAGAGCAGCCAGGTTGTAGATTGGAGCCTACTGGGGCTTGACCTTCGCTCTGTAAAAGAGGCTGAAGCCACCCACGTGTGGTTGCTGAGAGGCACCGGGCACCACGCAGGTTAGATGTGAGCTCAGGGCTGCGGCAAATACAGCTATGGCTTTCACATGCTCACACTTAAACTCCCAGTCAGTGTTTGCTGAGGAGACACCTCGAACTTCCCGGCCAAAGAATAATAATTAGTGGCAGAGGAAACTGCATACTGAGGGCCCTGACTCCAGTGAGGTGGGGATGGGTTCAGAGCATCCAAAAGGCATTTCACCGGGAACCAAGGGATGACCACGTATTATAAAAATAGTTGGGGTCTTGCAGGTGGCTCACGCCAGTCATCCTAGCACTCTGGGAGGTGGAGGTGGGAGGATCGCTTGAGCTCAGAAATTCGAGAACAGCCTGAACAAGAATGAGACTCCGTCTCTATTAAAAATGGAAAAATTAGCCAGGCGCTCTGGGGGCCAGGGGCTGTAGTCCCAACTATCAGGAAGCTGAAGCAAGAGGATCACTTAAGCCTAAGAGTTTGAGCTCCCTGTGAGCGATGAGGACTTCATGGCACCCAACCTCAGGGTGACAGGTGAGACTCTGTTTTGAAAAAGAAGAAAAGTTTTTCCAGGCCAGGCACAGTGGCTCTGAGCTTGAGCCCAGGAGTTTGAGGTTGCAGTGAGCCATGATGATGCCACTGCACTCTAGCCAGGATGACAAAGTCAGACTGTCTAAAAAAAGAAGAAGAAAAAGCCCCTGAAGAGACAATAAAAGGAATAATTTATTTAGTAATCGATTGTTAAAATTGGATATTTTTTGGCTGGGGGTGGTGCCTTATGCCTGTAATCCTAGCACTCTGGGAGGCCAGGAGGAGGATTGCTTGAGTTCAAGAGTTCAAGACAGGCCTGAGCAAGAGTGAGACCCTGTCTCTACGAAAAGAGGAAGAATTAGCTGGATGTGCCTGTAGTCCCACCTGGGATGGGACTGGGAGGCTGAGGTAGCAGGATCACTTGAGCCCAGGAGTTTGAGGTTGTAGTGAGCTAGGATGATGCCACTGAACTCTAGCCAGGCAACAGAGCAAGACTATGCCCGCCCCCCCCCAAAAAAAGTTTTTCCAAGGCAAACCCAGGAAAAGAACTGCTGGAATTGCTGTGTAGAAAGGTATGTGCAACTCCAACCTACTAGATGCTTCCAAATTGTTCTCTGTACTCATTGCACCAATTTACATTTTAATTCACACCATAAGCATTCCAACTGATCTTCACCAACACTCAGCATTGCCAGAATGTTGTAGAGACAGAGTCTCACTTTATCACCCTCAATATCACACAGCTCACAACAACCTCCAGCTCCTGGGCTTAGGCGATTCTCTTGCCTCAGCCTCCCGAGTAGCTGGGACTATAGGTGCCCACCACAACTCCTGGCTATTTTTTTGTTGCAGTTTGGCCGGGCTGGGTTTGAACCCACCACTATTGGTATAGAGGCCAGCACCTTACCCACTGAGCCACAGGCACCACCCTCCACTGGTTTTCTTGAGGAAAAAGCAATGGGTGTGAAAATAAAATCTCTGAGTAGTTGAAACCAACATGCATTAATAGCAACAATATTATGACCTAGTTGTATTTACTCCAAGAATTCAAGGATGGTGTACAATTAGAAACTCCACTGATGTAATTGATCTCATGAACAGATTAAAGAACACCCATATATGTTCATCTTCATAGATGTAGGAAAACCATGAAATAAAATACTCATTTGTGATAAATGCTAATTGAAAGGTGTGAACAGTGGCATCCAGAGTTGAGGCTGCAGAGGAGATGTTCAGGCAGGTTTATGGAAATGGAAGAGTGACCTGCCTGGGCAGTCCAAAGACGGCGTCTGCTCTCAGGGGCAATCAGAGACCTCTTTTTTTTTAAGAGATGGAGTCTCACTTTGTTACCCTCTGTGGAGTGCCATGGCGTCACAGCTCACAGCAACCTCCAGCTCTTGGGCTTAGGCGATTCTCTTGCCTCAGCCTCCCAAGTAGCTAGGACCACAAGTGCCCGCCACAACACCCAACTATTTTTTTGTTGCAATTTTGGCCAGGACTGGCATTCTTGGTATATGGGGCTGGCACCCTACTCACTGAGCCACAGGTGCCACTCTTTTTTTTTTTGAGACAGAGTCTCAAGCTGTCACCCTGGGTAGAGTGCTGTGGCATCACAGTTCACAGCAACCTCCATCTCTTGGGCTTAAGGCAATTCTCTTGTCTCAGCCGCCCAAGTAGCTGGGACTATAAGCACCCACCACAACACCCAGCTATTTTGTTGTTGTCATTGTTGTTTGGTGGATCTGGGCTGGATTCGAAGCTGCCAGCTCTGATGCCAGTGTCTTTAAAGACGAACTTTGTTGCAGGGCCCTAAAACAAAAATCATATGAGATTTCACTCTGGTCCTGTTTTTTATCTTTGACCTTGACTTTGAAACCAAGTAGGAATTTTCTTCTCCGTCTCTGCTATCCGGGGGACGTGTTTTGTTGAGAACACATCAGGTGGCCACGTGAGATTCTAAGCAAGGTCCATGTGTGTACCAAACATGTCATGTTCTGAGGAATGAGTTTTTGTCTTTGTCTATTCTGTCATAGGTCTATTTCTGAAAGTGAATTTTCAGGAATCTTGGAAATGGCCTTTCTTTTTTGTTGTTTTTGAGTCTCACTATGTCACCCTTGGTAGAGTGCTGTGGCATCCCAGCTCACAGCAACCTCAAACTCTTGGGCTTAAGCAATTTTTTTGCCTCAGCCTCCCAAGTAGCTGGGACTACAGGCGCCTGTCACAACGCCTGGCTCTTTTTCTGTTTTGCCGTTCCTCTGAGGCCGGGTTTGAACCCACCACCTTTGGCATATGGGGCTGGCACCCTACTCGATGAGCCACAGGTGCCAACCTATCTTCTGTTTTTATCTATAAATATTAGTTGTCTATTTTTTGAGACTTTGGGGAAAACAAAACAAAACAAAATGAGTGTTCCTGGAAATAATTCTCCTCACTATTTAGAGGCCTTTGGGGGGGGGGATTTGTTTCTTCTCTCTTACTATCAAAGTTTCCATAATTCCAGTACCTGGTATTTCAGAAAACCTTTGTTTTCTTGCTTGAATTTTGCCTTTTCATCCTTTTAAATTCAATTGTGTCTGGGATTGAGGCAGAACTTTGCTGTAAATTACGAATTACAGATTGTTCTTTGTGATCATTGGTTGTCGATGCTATGATGCGCTTCCCAGAGTCTCACAAATCCCCCAACCCTTTTGAGCCTGAAGCTCCCCTTCCCTCAGCTCCTGGGACTATTGGTAGGTGGCTGCTCTCTGCTGAGTCGTCTCTGGAAATTGCCCCTGGCCCAGAGAATCAGCTCATTCTACTTTCATGTTTGTGGGAGACAGATATCCAAAGACTGGCCATTGCCTCCATTCAGACATCTTTGAGAGGCTTTCCCAACTTCAGCTGAGATATTTGTCGGGACTTCGATGGAGTTCAACTTCTTGCTCGGTCTATCCCGCTTCATTCTTTCATTCTCACTGATCCTCATCTAGACAGCACTGCCCAGTAAATACACTTCCTGCTGGTATATTTCTACCACAGAGTCTGTTTCCCAGGAAACCTACATTGCATTGTTACCACTGTATGTTATTTAATGTATATATTGTTTTCCATGGAAAATATATTTCATTATTCTTGTGCTTGGACATAGAAATTAACTCATGTAAAAAAACAAACAAAAAAAAACCATACTGCCTGAAAAAAAAAAGTTAAATTAGTAAAGAATTGAAAAGGTTTTTAGATAGTAAAGATGGGCTGGATTTTTGTTCTGATTTTGAGATTTTCCAGGGCTTTTTAACCTCTGAAATATCTTAGAGTTGCAGTTGGTGTGCGGGAGAGAAGAGAGTGTACCCAGGGAGAGAGGCGGACTGGGAAAGCCAGGAGGAGAAATCCTTGAAAAAGGCGGAAGCCAGGCCGAGGCGGCGGCCGGGTCTGAGTTGCCCCATCCTGCCACAAGGGGGAGCCCGGGGTCTGTAGCCCCATCCTCGCTGGGGGGTGGGGGTCTGTGGGGAGGGGGAGGACAGAGGACCACTTGAGACTCCAGAGGCGGGTTAGGAAGGGGAGAGGCAGCAGGAGCTCCAGAGCCAGGAAGATAGGGAGGAGTTGGAGCCATGATCTGTAAACCGAGGGGTAAGAGCAGAGGGAGAGAAAGGCCCAGAGATAGAGGATTTTGGTCCATCTGCCTTTTTTTTTTTTTAAACAGGAAATTATTTAAGTTCTTTAATATATTGAAATTAAGGCCAGGCGCGGTGGCTCACACCGCTAATCCTAGCACTTCGGGAGACCCAGATATGTGGATTACTTTAGCTCAGGAGTCCGAGATCAGCCTGAGCAAGGAGACCCCATGTCTAAAAATAGCTGAGCGTGCAGTGGGCGCCTGTAGTCCCAGCTACTTGGGAGGCTGAGGCAAGAGGATCCCTTGAGCCCAGGAGTTGGAGGTTGCTGTGAGCTGTGACGTCACAGCACTCTACCCAGGGCAACAAAGTGAGACTGTCACAAAAAAAAAAAGAAGGTATTGGCTCGGCGCCTGTGGCTCAACGGGCTAAGGCACAGCCACGTACATCTGAGCTAGCGGGTTCGAATCCAGCCTGGGCCCGCCAAAGAACAATGATGGTTGCAACCAAAAAATGGCCGGACGTTGTGGCGGGCGCCTGTGGTCCCAGCTACTTGGGAGGCAGAAGCAGGAGACTCGCTTGAGCCCACGAATTGGAGGTTGCTGTGAGCAGTGACGCCACAGCACTCTATCCAGGGTGACAGCTTGAGGCTCCGTCTCAAAAAAAAAAAAAAGAAGCTATTAAAATTAAAGGGCCTGTTTTCTAATTTGTACTGAGTTAAAGAAGACACCCCCAGGATGTCTCTGTTGAGGGGGTGACAGGGCCAGCTCCCCTGTCTCAGATGTCCTTCCTTTCCCTGGGTGGAAAAGAAGGCGTCCTTTGTTTTCCAAGCCCAGGAGCGAAAATCGAAAAAAGAAGAAAGACGGAGAAAGGTCAGAGATCCCTATTTTTTCTCAGAGAACTTAAGGTCCCCAGGACCTTAAAAAGCCCAAGAGAGTGTCCAGCATGGGGCTTGAAGCAAAAAAACTAAAGGAATTGCGGTTCCGGGGCCCAGGGGCGAGCACAGCGCTAGGACGAAACCCTCTAATTAGGAGAACAAACGAGGACGTGGAGGCAGGAATAGAGATAAATAGTGAACCAACGGAGGTTTGTTTGAAGCTATTGAGAGGTCTTACATTTATTTTTTATTTTACTTTATTTAGAGATGGAGTCTCACTTTGTCGCCATCGGTAGAGTGCCGTGGTCTCACAGCAACCTCTAACTCTTGGGCTTAAGCGATTCTCTCCCCTCAGCCTCCGGAGTAGCTGGGACTACAGGCGCCCACCACAATGCCCGGCTATTTTTTGTTGCAGTTTGGCTGGGGGCCGGGCTCGAACCTGTCACCCTGGGTATATGGGGCCAGCGCCCTCTATCACAGGTTTTGCTGATGACTTCCTAAGGTCACTTCCAGCTGTGTATTTTTAAGACCACAAATAACATCATCATCAAGTCTGATTTCAGACGGTCTTTGTCCACCTCCCGGAATCCATGCAGAGCCCAGAAGCCTTGAGGAATAAAAGATTTTGTTTGTTTTTGAAACAGTCTCACTTTGTCCCCTTTGGTAGATTTGCCCTGGCGTCACAGCTCACAGCAGCCTTAAACTCTTGGGCTCAAGTGATTCTCTTGCCTCGGCTTCCCAAGTAGCTGGGACTAGAGGCTCTGGCCACAATGCCCAGCTATTTAGAGATGGGGTCTCTCTTGCTGGGACTGCTAACTCCTGTGCTCACATGATCCACTCACCTCAGCCTCCCAGGGTGCTAGGATTACTGGCGTAGGAATCGCACCAGACCTAGGAATAAAAAATTAATCCCGCCTCAAGAATTCTGGCTCCTCACCTCCAGCCGGTAGGCGGGACCTGCCTCTCCCACGACAGAGCCCCGTGCTGCAACCCTCTCTGCATTTCGCCAAGTCACTCCCTCTGCCCAGGGCGGACAGATGACTGCGCTCCAGAGACTGGTGGGTAGGCATTTCGGTCCCTCTAATTCTGCCCGCCCTCTGGAGAAAAGATAGGGACTAGGGCTATCGAACTAGGGCTGTGTGGGGTGGGCGTGGGGGGGTCTGTGCAGAATCATGGGCTCGACCATCCAAGAGCTCCTGGGTCAGGGGCAGCAGGTGGGAGAAAAGGAGGCCGAGCGGAGGGGAACGCACAGGCGGGTGTCGGATGCGAGCCGGGGGCACCCGTAGAGATTCAGCTCAGAGGCGGCAGAGAGGGAGGAGGACTCGGGAGCACGATGAACAGCGTCGCTTGCTGGGACCTGGAATGCAGGGGCTCGACCGTGGTGACCTCGGACCAGAGGTCCCTCCTGGTCTGCAGAGATGAGCCCTAGGCTTTGGCTGAACACCGAGTGGGTGGCCGTTCAGCCTCAGAGCTGCGGAAAGGGAGCAGCCACCCTTACGGCCTCGGACCCAGGGAAACCCTCACAGCAGCACATCCCCCTCCTACCACCATTTAACCCCTGTGGGCCTGCGCATGCGCCTCAGCTGCCCTCCGCCTGCAGTCGGGCGGCTCTGAGCCCTACTGTCCCTGCACATGAGTCCGGTCAGCTCGGCTTCGCACCAGTAGGTACAGAGCGCGCCCTCAGTTTGTCAGACCTCCCGCAACACCCACTGCGCTTGCGTCTCTGAGCCTGCGGGGACTGAGACGCGCTTCTGAAACGCTCTCTACGCATGCGCCAGGTCCTCACGCCCAGATCGGACTTGCTCCGCCTTTCCCTTCGCGCGCGCGCATGCGCCCTGCCTACCGTCTGCAGCGTGCCGCTGACTACCGGGATTTCCCTAGCACAGAAGATCCTGATGGGTCCCTTTTCCTCCGAATGCCCGAAGCCCTCCCGTGGTCGGGAAAGGTCTGAATTCTGAAATTTTCCAGGCTGGGCGTTTCAGATGAGAGATTACAAACCCCATAAACTGCCAGGCGCGGCCGTCCTGAAGGGTTAAGAGAGGGTATCAAACGTACAAAAGTACCGTGCTTGAGCGTACTGTTAGGTGCTGTTATCAGCGGAGCGTAATCGGTGTTCATGCCCAGGATGACCTGTGGGCCAGCGCAGGGTTACCGGGCCCGGGGCATCCCAGAGATGCCCGCCTAGTCCTTGGGTCCTCCTGGAGGTCACGATACCGGCGAGGCAGTACCTCCCCCCAGCACTGCAGTCCTGGCCTCTCTCCCCGTCCTCCGACTGTTTCCCACCCTCGCCTCTCCTCCCTCTTGGCTCTGACCTGGAGTCCTGCCTCACCACCCTGTTCCTATACTACCTACCCCCTTTCTCTGCTGTAAGTCTCTGTAGCACCTGCTGACTATGCTTATCTTGCCCCACTGGAAGGAAAGCTTTAGGTCACAGATTTTGTCTTTTGTTCACTGCTGTGTCCTCAGGACCTAGAATAGTACGTTTATTGATCATAGCAGGGAGCAACACATATTTGTTCACTGAATCAATAATCACGATCATAGCTAGTATTTGAATACTTATCATGACCAGACATGATTCTCCATAAGCTTTTTTGCTTTTGTTTTTTGAGGGGGGAGGAAGCAGAGTCTCACTCTGTTGCCCAGACTAGAGTGCCCTGGCATCAGCCTAGCTCACAGCAACTCCTGACTCCTGGGTTCAAGTGATCCTCTTGCCTCAGCCTCCTGAGTAGCAGGGACTACAAACACCTGCCACAATACCTGGGGAATTTTTTCTATTTTTTAGAAGAGACAAGGTCTCAACTCCTGAACTCAAGGGATCCTCCTGCCTTGGCCTCCCAGAATGTTAGGAATACAGGTGCGAGGCCTTCCATGCTTTTGAATTAAACAATTTTGTGTGGTCTTGGAGACCTGTCAGCATCCCTTGCCACATGGGCTCAGCTGTCATCAAGCACTGTATCTTGCTGATCCCTTCAGGTCTACTGTCTGAGGGGAGTTCTCATTCTGACATTGCTCCAGTGGGACAGGACTCTGGGGTTCTCACCAGGCTTCCTCCTACAACTTCCAGTTAACAAAAAAGTTACTAGGTATTACAGGAACTTGGAGGCAGCCAGGGTCCCTGTCACTCCCTGTCTTCAGGACTGTGGCGAGGTCTTCAGTAGGACCCCGTCCTCCAGAGGCACTTCCTGTCCTCCCCTGCCCCCAAGCACAGCATCTCACCTAATGGTGAATACACCTCTGTTTCTTCTTCAGCTGTTCCTGTCCCCCTAGCACACTTCCTGGCTATGAGAAACTCTCAGTATTTGACTGATGAGTGAATAAATAGTCCACAGATTCTGGAAATTCTTCCGAAAACTTTTAGCCAAACATCCTTCTCTCATGAAACTTGTATTTTAAGTATTCAGAATAACAATAAATTGGACTGCAGGTCTTTCTATCTGCAGAACAATTTCCCAGGACAAGAAAGGTGGTATTATTTTGGGGAAAGAGATCAATAGTTTGATTTTTGTAAAGTCAAGTATTTTGCAAATGCCTACAAAGATATCTGAAGCACTACAGGGTTGTGCTTTTGGGGGTGTGGAGAATTTTTGGTGTACACAGAATATTGAATTTTCCAAACATGTCATTTTGTAACAGAAAATCATAAAAAAATAATTTTGAGAATCCCTAAAATAATACCAACTAAATGGGACGGGGCATCAGGGTACTGAGTCCCTTAAGTCTTGGTGTCTTGAGGAATTCTCCCTCCATGCTAAGAGTGTTGCACTAGTATGAAAAACTGTCCTTTATGGCTGTAGTCCCCAACCCATGGCCTGTTAGGAACTGGGGTGCAAAGTAGGAGGTGAGCGGCAGGTGAGCAAAGTGGCATCTGTATTTATAGCTGCTCCCCGTTGCTTGCATCCCCTCTGAGCTCTGCCTCTGGTCAGATTCCTCCTGACAGATTCAATTTTTCTGTGGAAAGATTGTGAAACCAGTCCCTGGTGCCAAAAAGCCTGGGGACCGATGATTTATGGTATCGAGAGCAAGTTGCTCACAGGTACCCAGCTGGGAGTAGGTATCATTATTTCCAGGTCCAGGTAAGGAAGTGACATAGAGAGGGTAAGAGTAAGGGCAGCACTGGGACCAGGCACCCCAATACCTACACTGCCTCTTGGCTGTTCTCTGTGACCAACGAGTCCCTGCACCTGTGCCCCCCCCCCCACTTTTTCAGAACACGTAAGGTTGTATTAACACAAAGTAATTTTTAAAAACACTTGTATTTAACTCATAGTTTAGCTTCCCAATGTCTTCTCACCATTATGCGTCCTCTCTGGCTGGAATGGGCTTCAGAGATGGGCAAGTGTTGATGTGGTTGTCCAGGACTGCTATGGAGGGCTGCATCTTGTGTTATCTATTACCTAGTTATCATATTATGTCTGAGTGAATCAGTTCCAGATCCTCCTGTGTTTGAAGGCAGGAGAGAGGAAGCTTCAGGCTTCTGGCAAGAAATCGGCAGAGGCATGCTGGATGCAAGCAAATTTTCTTTCCTGCTGGGGTGTTACATTTATCACTGTCAGCCTGGGCTCCTATCCTGGTTTGCAGTTTACACTGTGCCTTGACCCTTATCCACAGCCCACGAAATACTTTTAAATTTGGGTCGTACTAATTCTTTGCATCTAAGCATGAGGGCCGAACACCGCTGCGCTGTGCAGACACAGCAGTGGGACCCATGTGGTCCTTTTTCTTATCCTCTCCGCAGACCACACTGGTGGGAGGCAAAAAAAGGAAGCTCAGCCCAGATCCCTGGATCCCGGCCTCTTTGCTGTAGAGTATTTCCCTGGGCCAAGTCCCTGGAGTTTAAGGGCTCCTGTCCTGCTGGAGGTGGTTCTTCACTCTCCTGCGGCCCCAGCTCGGGATTGTCCCCCCAGAACACAACAGATGCACTAATTTTCTCAGGAAAATGCTGGTGAGGGCGGAGTGGGGGCCGGGACTCAGAGGAGAAGGCTTGGGTTCCTCTGCTACCTGCTAGCCATGTGGTCCAGGTAACTCCTCCCCTCTGTGCCTCAGTTTCCTCATCTGCAAAGCGAGGACATCATCGCCTAGTTAAAATTAATTGCAACGCTGTGATTGGCAGGTGTGGCCCAGGGATGGAGGTGGAGGTTGTTAATTGGTCACTCTGTGCCCGCTTCTGTCTCCTCAGATGCAGGGCAGGGTCCTGCTCTTGACCGTCTGTGCAGCTGGCATTGGTGGGACTTTTCAGTTTGGCTACAACCTCTCCATTATCAGTGCCCCGACCTTGGTATGGACCCTTCATGCCCACACTCAGTGAGGGGTACTGGGTAAGGACTGACAGCGGCCTGCTGTGGAGCATCCCATCCACTTGTCCCATTGAGATGTCCCACTGAGAGCAGGTTCACACTGGGCTCTGCATCCTCCCCCCAAACTACATGTCCTTCTGAGTCCCTAATCTCAGCTGATGACTGCCTCTTCCGCCTATTAATGAGGGGTCAATCTTGATGCTTCTCTCTCTCCCTCTCACCACCAAGTCCTTTCTAACTACCTGCGATCTTTCTCAATATCTCTGCCAGGGCCCAGCTCTGGTCCAGCCTCCTCAATGGCCTCCCTCCCCTTCTGGATTCCTTTAAGTTTGTCAAGCCGCTCCCTTGCCCGGAAACAAACTGTGGCCCCCCACGACCTACAGGAATAAAGACAGGCTCACCCACCTGAAGTTCAAGGTCTCCTGGAATCAGAACCTCCTCCCTGTGTCCCATCGTCCCCCAACTTGGTACCAAAGCAAGTTAAATGTACTTCCCCGAACCTCCAAGACACAGCCCGTCCTCGAAGACTCCTTCCATTCCTCTGCCCCACCTGCAGAAGCAGAAGCCCACCCCAGATACCGTGCTTCCTGCAGCCTTCCTCCCTCCCCTGCCTCCCGACGATGTTCTCACTTAGGTTGTGTGTTGGCCGTTTTGTGCCCTTCTTTTCTCTCCTGGTTTGCTTTCAATGTCTAGTGGTGAAACTGGGAATGATATGATGAGAGGCTTTACACAGTGGTGGTGGTGGAGGGGGCGCTGCAGAAACAGGACAGAACTGTGGGTCTCCTACCTTGTCTGGCCTTGTTCTCACACTCTGTGGGCAAAAAAGGAGCTTCTTGCCAGGATAAGTCCACCCCTCCTACAGAAGCCTTCCCTGTTAGCGCTAGGTCTGGGAAAAGTCTGATTGGCTGGTGTGGATCACATGCCCACTCCTAGCCCAATCAGGAGGTCAGGAGGGCGGAATACTTACATTGGCCGGTCTGGGTCAGGTGATCATCTTTACGCGGGAACCAGGAGCTGCAGTGAGAGAACTTCCGCCAAAGGAACGTGCCCTAGCAGGAGGTGGGGCGCTTTCTGGGCAGAAACAGCCCAGGGTCCCTTAAAGAAAGGATGAAATGAGAGCGTTTACAAGGGAGGGCTGAGCTGGCTGCACTGGCTTATTAGTTTGGGGCATTTGAGCGACCCTTCAGTGCGGACAAGACACTGGAGAGGGTTCCGTCCGTCCAGGACGCTGTCAGACTTCACCTCCCGCGGGCGTTACCCAACCCGCAAAGGAGACTCCCAGGCTTAGAGGTTCCCACTACCTCGCTGAATGGTGTTTTAAAATACTATTCTGTTAAAAAAAAATTATCCTATGACAGTTGTCAAAGAACAGTTAAGGAAGACTTTGTCCAAAGGAAACCAAGGATTCTGGCTAAATGTCTTAACAGAACTCTTCCTAAAGGCAGGCCAAGTGAGCGGATGTCATGGGGGCAGTGCAGGATGAAGAGCTGGATTAGATTTGGAGGGGGGGGGCAGGTGGCTCACACCTGTTATACCAGCAACCCCGGAAGCCACTGAGATAGGAATTGAGGCCAGAAGTTTGAAACCAGCATAGGGAACACAGTTGAGACCCTGTCTTAAAATAAAATAAAAATTTACCAAAAGGATTTGAAAAAGGATCAGATACAAAGTGAGCAGTGGTCTCAATGGTCATTCCTTTTTGTTTTTAAGAGACAGGGTCTTGCTCTCTTGCCCAGGTTGGAATACAGTACAGGCATAGCTCAATGTAGCCTCCAGCTCCTTGGCTCAAGAGGTCCTCCTGTCTCAGCCTCTTGAGTCTCTGGGGTTACAGTCTTGAGCCCCATGCCCTACAGTCACTCTTGAGGGGTTCCAGCCAAAGTCAGAGGGGATTGGCCCTGGTCCCAACTTTCCTGGACAGTGAGAGGTCAAAGACTGAAAATAAAAGATCATTCCAAACCGCAAAACAAAAGGAAACAGAGTATAAGTTCTGTGTGGACGATAGCCTTTATTTCCATGCAAGTGCGGGTGAGCTGAACTCGAGAAGGAAGTCAGCACATGGGTTAAGGTGGATGGGAATTTGGGCCAGGCCAGGTGGCTTATGCTTATAATCCCAGCACTCTGGGAGGCCAAGGTGGGTGGATAACCTGAGCGCACAGCTTGGAGACCAGCCTGAGCCAGAGTGAGACCTCATCTCTAAAAAAAATAGTCATTGTGGTGGACACCTGCGGTCCTAGCTATTCTGGAGGCTGAGGCAAGAGAATCGCTTAAGCCCAAGAGTTTGAGGTTGCTGTGAGTTGTGACGCCACAGCCTCAATAAAGTAACACTCTGTCTCAGGAAATAAAATAAAATAAAGGGTCAGAAGGGTAAGGCGTGGTACTTTCCCTTTTTCCTGGCTGGGACATTGTATTTGGTGAGTCCCTCCATTTGACTCTATCAGACAGTTCCTCCCCACAGAGGCAGCTGGCAGACACCAGACTGACAGCCATCTCACTGAGCTGCCTGGGGCAGAGGAGAGCTGACCCAACAGCTGAACCCACTTTCTGATGGGAGGCCTAAGACTGATATATCTTCTGTAACCAAGAGAGGGGTGTCAGGTCTTTCCCAGACACCGTATTTGCTATCCACATGGCTGTCGTCACCTGAGGTTGCACCTTTGGGGTGGGGATCTGGGGGTCTGAACTACTTGGGTGCCAACCCTGACGTGGTTGAGACTGTGGGCGAGTCATTTCAGCTCTCAGGGTCTGTTCCCAGTCTTACAATGAGAAGAGTAATGTGTACTTCACAGAGTACTTCGAAGGATTGTCCCAGTCACGGTTTCAAGAAACACTGGCACAGCCGAGATAAGTCAAAGTAGTTTTAGATACCACAAAGGAGGATTCACAGAGGCTTCAGCGGGGCACAGAGAACACACCAGCCAAGGAGAGCGCGGGGTGCAGGTTTTGCAGTACCTTTGCTGTTAGAACCTTACCAGGTCCATCGCTCACAGCTCAAGAGGAAGCCAATTCATTGGGACAGCAGGGGTTACAGCAGACAAAGAGTTTAATATCACAGGCGCCATGCAGGGAGACATGAGGAAGTTCTCAAATCTATATGAGAATTTGGGATAAGGATAGTTTGGCAGGCAAAGGGCTAGCCAACTGAGTCTACTGATGGGCTGGGTTCAAGGTAGAACCACAAATGTGTGGAAATGGCTTTTTTTTTTTTTTTGAGACATAGTCTCACTATGTTGCTCTTGGGAGAGTGCTGTGGCATCATAGCTCACAGCAACCTCCAACTCTTAAGCATAAGTGATTCTCTTGCCTCAGCCTCTGGAGTAGCTGGGACTACAGATGCCTGCCACAACACCCGGCGATTTTTTTTTTTTTTTTGAGACAGAGCCTCAAGCTGTCACCCTGGGTAGAGTGCTATGGCATTACAGCTCACAGCAACCCCCAAATCCTGGGCTCAAGCGAGTCTCCTGCCTCTGCCTCCCAAGTAGCTGGGACCACTGGCATCTGCCACAACGCCCGGCCGTTTTTTGGTTGCAGCCGTCATTGTTGTTTGGCGGGCCGGGGCTGGATTCGAACCCGCCAGCTCAGGTGTATGTGGCTGGAGCCTTAGCCCATTGAGCCATATGCACTGAGCCCCGGCTACTTTTTTGTTGCAGTTTGGCTG
>CAUYON010037430.1:0-17418 GCA_963573935.1 Arctocebus calabarensis | reverse complement strand
TTTTTGTAGAGACAGAGTCTCACTTTATTGCCCTGGGTAGAGTGCCGTGGCGTCACACTGCTCACAGCAACCTCCAGCTCCTGGGCTTAAGCGATTCTCTTGCCTCAGCCTCCCGAGTAGCTGGGACTACAGGCGCCTGCCACAGCACCCGGCTATTTTTTTGTTTTGCAGTTCAGCCGAGGCTGGGCTTGAACCCGCCACCTTCGGTATATGGGGCCGGCACCCTACTCGCTGAGCCACAGGAGCCGCCCTCTGATGCTGTTTTATATAACTCCTTGTCACTGATTCTGAGAGGAGCAATGTAAATGGAGGCAGCTTCCAGCACTTTCCCCTGCTTTTCTTGGGAATAATATGTTGGCAAACTGCTTCTAGTCTGTCTGTCATTTTTTTCTCACTCTATTTTCTGATGTTTGATTGATAATAGCTTCTAAGCCTTATCTCTGGCCCTTCCTCTTCTACCCCGTATCTAGGCAAGCTACTAAGAAAGCTGATAAGAATTCACCCTCCTCAGATACCTCCAGGAATTTCAAAGCACTTACAACCTGCTTGTGTGTAGGAACTATTACCCTGGTCTCATCTCCTCATCTTCAAACAATCCTAAGTCTGTTTCCTTTCCCTGCTATCCAGAGATATTTCTGGATTTTGCCCTTCTCTCCAGAAAGCCTCATAATATACTTTTTTGTATCTTATAGTGTACCTTTGTATGGTGTGTTTGTGGCATCATCAGTCTCGATATTTAAACCAGATTTTGCCTGGAAGGTCAATCTTGCTTCTGAAGGATGACCATACAGTTTTGTTGGAAAATTCAACAGTGTTATCAGTTTAAAATTAATATTTTATCAAAACATTTAAATGAAAATATAAATTTGCTACTCTTACTTACTATAAAATATACTGATATTTCAGTATATTAATACTGAAATATTTCTTCTTTTTTATTGTTTATAAGATTTCTGGAATTGCTTGTTTTGTAAAATCATTGTGGTCTATGAGTTTATGATAGTTTGAACTTTGTTATTTAATTTAATTCATTGCTTGATTACTGATTTCCTATGAATGATTATACTGTAGTTCATACGTTAGCATAGCAGTATTCCCAGACAGTTTTTTGTTTGTTGGAAGGTTGGGCTTTGGGGAGGGGCAGAGTTAATACTTTACATGAAATATCTTATTTTATAACAGTGAAATTGCTTTCTCTTTTGTCTTATGTTTTTTTTGAGGTGAAATTTAAGTTTTTGTGTGAGTAGTACTATTATACCTACCTTGAGTGTCTTGCTTGTACTGCATCACATTATATCTTTGTTTAATTCTTAATAAACTGTTCACTTGTTAAAAAAAAAACAAAAGGAAAGTTCAACAGTGGAATTTTTTTACCTTAATATATTAAAGGTGAAAACATGATTACTTTAATATAAGTCTTTAAATGTACAACATCCATTTATAATAACAATTCTTAGGAAACTACTAATAAAATGGAATTACTTTAATCTGCTCAAAGGAAAAAACTGCATATAATAAATATAAAAAAGAAACAAAATTGTCATTATTTGCATGTCTTATTATTTGTAGATTATCTATACAAAATTCCATAAAATATTTATAACAAATTGAAAGCATTAATGAAAGAAGTTAGCAAGTTTGTGGATATGTTACACAAAGTCAGTTATATTTTGTATACCAACAACTACATACATATCATTCAAAAAAAGTAATAGAAAGGTACATCTTACAGTAGCAACAAAAGTTATAAAATATTAAAGAGTAAATATATGCAAGAAAAATATATGCATGTCCTTCATGATGACACTTTATTAAAATACATCAAAGAAGGAGTAAATCCATGGAGAAATACACTATGATTTTGTATAGGAAGAGTCAATGTTATAAAGATGTCAATTTCTTCCAAATTGATCTTGAGGTTTATTGTAATTCCAACCAAGTTCTCAAACATGTTTCACTGGACATTGACAAGCTGATCATGAAATGTCTCATTTTTAATTTATGGAGGTGACTGAGTGAGGACACAGGGAGGTGAATGCCACTGAAAGAAGAACTTACTGCTTAATTTCCTGAGAGGAGAGGGTATGCTACATGGTGCTACAGGGAAAACATTGGGTTGGTCTGGAGGCAGAAATAGAAGGGAAACATAGGCCACAGCATTTATAGAGGTTTCCTTGGAAAAGTCAAGGCAGAGCAGAGCAAACAGCTTAGGATTGGCCAGGTTGAATAATTCCAGTGGGCTGTAGGCTATGAGGGTGGTCTCTATTTGCTTGATACTTGGCTCTGGGATGATTTCAGGGAGGGAAATATTGGTTCTGTGTGGGCGCGTGAGTTTAAAAAGTGAGTATTTGGGGGCTTGATTTGTACATGAAAAGTGTGCCCTTTGCAGAGCCCTTTGCTACCTGAAGAAATTCATTCACCCAAGGAAAGACAGTCTCTCTCCTATTAGCAAAAAAATTTGATATGTCAAATGTTATGAGATATAGAAAATTAAAAACATTATTTGTATTTGGAAGAGCAAAGGGTTAAAAATTGTCAAGGCACTTATGAAAAAGAAGAATTATTTGAGGGTTCTTGTTGGGTCAGATATGAAGTGATATTTTAAAAATTTGCAGTAGTTTAGACAGCATAATATTAGTACAAGATTAGAAAATAGGCCAATGGAAGATAATGGGACAATCCAGAAACAGAATTGTATAAACTGGAACTTTGGTGTGTGACAGAGGGAGAGAATGCAGATCAATGGTAATAGGATTTCTACTGAATAAATAGTGCTTGAAAATTGGTTAACTATACAGAGAAAAAAGAAATGCACCACTACATAAAAATCAATTTCATATAATTAGAGTTAACTGTGAAAGACAAATTCATATACTTTTAAAAGATCTCTATGAATGTGAAATCTCTATGAATTGAAGGTACCTCTCTGAATTAAGGAAGGATTGTTTCATAATCTGAAGTATGACTATAATATGTATTAACAAAAACATGTACAAAAGGGCCTCTTTTGACTACTGGTAGTAATATAAATTGGGACAAAGCTTTGTAAAACAATTTGCTATTGCCTTGTATAACCGAACATATGTATGCTGTTTGATGTAACAATGATGCTCCCAGGTATTGTTGAGTGTAAAGAGGGAAACTTACCTACTAAAGCTCTTGCTTTAGATCATGAATAGGAGATTATGTGTAGGAATTTTCATTGTAGAATAGTTTGTAATAGCAAAAGCTAGAACCAATAAAATAGTCAATTGATAGAATAGCTAAGTTGTGGTGAATTCATAAAATTTTATTCAGCTAGCAAAATGAATTAATTGCATATATGTGTATTAACATGGATAAATTTTAAACACATAATGTTTAAGAAAAGAGATAACTCATAGATGAAGCTGTAAATATAATTAATTCCATTTATGTGGAGTTCAAGGACAGGAAAAAATAATTAATACATGTACAAATGTTTTATGAAACATTTGCTTTGTGATATGTACAAATGTTGCTTTGTTGATATGTACAAATGTTTTATGAAACATATGCTTTGTGATATGTACAAATGTTGTAATGAAAGTACAGAGAAAATCAGAGTTATGAATATAAAAAATATTAACATAGTAGTTTTTTTTTGAGTGAAAGAAAAATGAAATTGAGAGGTCTTTTAGACGCTGTAAATAGATTTCTTAACCTGTAAGATAAATAAATATATTTCATTTTCATAATATTTCATTTTATTTTCAACATTAAAATATAAATATTTATTCTATAAATTCTTTTGTATATATGATATATTTTACTCAAAATATTATTTTGAGTTTTTTTCAATTTATAATATACATATACAAATTTACTAGAATTGGCTTTTTTTGAAAAAATTATGGCATTTATACTAGAAATGTTTTAAAAGTAGGTACCATCTTTATTGGCTTTAGAGTTGCATATATCATGATCCTATTTAGTGTCAATATTATAGAAAATTGGGACCATTAGTATAAGGGAAAAATCTAGGGTATATGAACAAACTTTACCACTTGGAACAGATCTTTTCTATTTATGTTCTTGGTTTTTCCATCTTTTAGGCAAAAAAAGAAAAAATTCTTGAATTTTTTTTTTACATGGTGGTTATAAAAAGAATGATTAAAAAGAAGAGTGAAAATATGCTTCAAAAGTAAAAAGACTAGTACATCATTCTTGGCTGGTTTAGATTTGGATAAAATAATGTTAAAACAATTGTGATTCTTAGTATGTTAAATAATAAAGCATTTCTAATTTGATAAAGGTCTAGGACAAGCCTTTAAAATTTTAATGTTTTGTAATAGCTAATTCAAACAAATATTTCAAATTTTAAAAGGTATTGAAAGAACATTTCATAACATTTCCTTCTCCCCTCTGTTTCAGTGCTATCAGACAACCAATGCAATTGTGTTCTTGTTTATACAATATTTCCAGATACCTTTATGTTTATACAGCCAAACACATATAATACATGCACCTAAATCTCTTCTTGTATTCAGTATGCTTGAAGCTTTCATTTATAAATGAATCTAGAATAACTTCTTTTTCTATTCTATCTGTAGTTTCTTAAGGTGGAAAGTAATTGATTTAAGATATTTCTTTTTCTTTTTGCCTTTTTAAAAAATGTTGGTATTTGGCAGTGCCTGTGGCTCAGTGGGTAGGGCACTGGCCTCATATACTGAAGGTAGTGGGTTCAAACCTGGCCAAACTATAAAAAAAATAGCCAGGCATTGGGATGGGTGCCTGTACTCCCAGGTACTCAGGAGGCTGAGGCTGAAAATAAATAAATAAACAAATAAATAAATAAAATATATTTTAAAAAATTTTGGTTTTTATAGCTATAAATTTAATTCTAAACATCACGTTGCCTGCATTTCATGTATTTTGTTATGCTGTGTTTTTGCTTTTATTGCCACAAATACTTCTCTAAATTCCCTTATAATTTTTTCATTTCCTTTTTTCCACTAGTAATTTTCTATTAGATCATTGGTTAATTTCTTTCCATTGTCATCAGAGGATATACTTTGTATGATTTCAATCCTTTAAATTTATTGAGGCTTGTTATGTGGCCTACCATATGGTCAATCGTAGAGGATGTTTCATGTAGCTTGAGAAGAGTGTGTGTTCTGTAGTTGTATGGTGGAGTGTTCTACACATGTCTGTTAAGTCTAGTTTGTGTTTAGTGTTGTTTGAATCTTCCGTTTCTGTGCTGATCTTCTGCCTAGTTGTTCCATTCATTATAGAAAGCAGAGTACTAAAGTCCCCAACTATTATTGTTGAACTATCTATCCCTTTAATTCTAAGGGTTTTTCTCCATGTATTTTGGCCTTAGGTATTCAGTGTATATGTTTCTAATTGTTATATCTTCTTCATGGATTGGTTCTTTGGCCATTATAAAATAGTTTTCTTTCACTATAGTAACAGTTTTGTCTTAAATTCTATTTTGTCTGAGATTAGTATAGCCAAAACAGCATTCTTAGCTACTGGTTGCATCGTATATTTTTTTTGTCCTTTTTATTTTCAACCTATTTGTATCATTGAATCTGAAGTGAGTTTTTCATAGACAGCACATAAAAATATTAAATTGCATTTTTAAAAAAATCCATTTTACCACTACCTACCCTTTAATTTGTGAGTATTTAATGCAATTACTGATAAGATAGAACTTACATGTGCCATTAAAAAATAGATATCTTATGTCCTTTCACTTTTTCTTTGTTATTCCTTATTTTGTGCTTAATGTATTATAGCATCATTTTAATTCCTTTAGGGTTTTTTTACTATGTATTTTTTAGTTATATTCTTAACAATTATCATTAGCCTCTTCATTTGTAACAATTATGTTATTATTAATATCAATGATTGCCATAGTATACATATAAAAACTGCTCCAAAATAGGTTTGTTCCTCTTTCCCCTCTCTTTTGCTGTTATCACAAATCACATCATTATTTCACTATTGAACTTTTCAACTTTTGAATTTCTATTTGGTTTCTTATTATAAAATAAACTTTATCTCTTTATTGATATTCTCTATTTGGTAAATCATATTCTTATACACGTATGATATTTCTGTTAGCATAGTTCCTTTTAGTTCTTTGAACTATTTAGTATGTTTAATTTAATGTTTTGTCTAATAAGTCCCATGTCTGGACTTCATTAAGGACAGTTTTAATTGATTGCTCCCCCCCCCCAGGGCCATTGTTACTTTTTCATCTTTTTATGTCTCATGGTTTTTTGTTGAAAAATGAACATTTTAAGTAATAATGTTGGAATTATTGCAATATTGGAAATCAGATTCTCTCTGCTTCCCAGGGTTTGTTTTTCTTGCTGCTTATTTAATTTAAGGATTTTTTTTTAAGCTGTTTGATTAGTCTATTTTTTACCCTAATTGTTATCCATCACCTCAGACAGTTGCAATAGTAAAACACTTTCCTATACATTTTTTTAACATATCCCACCCCCTTGCATCAGGGAGAGGCTTTTAGTACAGGCTGAGTTCTAGTGAGGCTATATCAAAGCAAACCTCTCAAGGGAGAGTCTTCTAGAGAACCATCAAATAGATTAAATAATGGCACTTTGGAGATGAGGCTTTGAATGAGTTTTCAAAGTTATTATTCAGCTGGAAAGCAGAGAATGAACCTACGGCAAGTTAAAACATCAGAAATACCATTGTTTTTACCAAGGTTCAGCCATTCTTTATTGAATAAAATACCCCTGGATTGCTTTAAGCTTTTGGTTAATATTCAGAGTTCTGAAAATGCTGACGATTTTATCACTGTTTTTATAGAAGAGACAGTTTTTGGACATTCTTACTCTGTTGTATCACTGGCATCCCCAATGAAGCTATATTTGAAATGTTAGATTATATCTGGTCATTATTTGGGAGTATGAGGTCTCACCTAATTAAACCAATGCAGAATATTTTACTTAACCAAAAGATTTAAGTCAGAGTCTAAGACTCAATAAACTTAATGGACAATTTTATTATTTTTTGTGGCTTTCTCTTAAAAATGATTAATTTTCATAAATGATTTGGCATTTCACATAGGATAAAAATCTCGGAAGGTAAGTTTGTTAATTCCATGCCTTGCTTCCTTAACAGTTAAGGTTAGATAAAAATAGAGAAGCTGCAAGTATGTATTCCTCCCTGCCCCCACTTAGGGCCTCTCCTCTGTCCATATGTATCCTGAAAGGTATCCCTCATTCTATCTAAAGGCTATGGAGCCTAGGCGTTTGGGAATTATAGTGGATGTATTTTAGAAAATAACAAGAGTTTTAGATTTGACCTCAAATGTGACTGTTCTTCACTATATTAATACCTGTTCATCTTCATCAATTTCACTTTTTGTGGGTAAAGAGTAATCACATATGATATAAGGGTAGATGATTTTCTACTGAGCTGGTCTGCAAAATGAAATTTAGGCTGGTAAGATCAGACTGCTAATATTTCCCAGAAAAGCAGTTGTCTTTCAATTTTGAAGAATGTATATTGATGTAGATCACATTTCATACTTAATAAAAGAAAAATGCTTTGATGAAGAGATATTAATTTAGTATTATTTGTTCTATTTTCTTTAGTGAACCTCAGGCTATGTGTTATATGGCAACATCTAATCTGGATGGAGAGACAAATCTAAAGATACGACAGGTAAAGACAGATTTTTAAAAATAATAATTTTACACCTGGGTCCACAATGTCAAGTTTTGTGGGATACCAGGTGTTTTTGTCCCACAAAGAAAATTCTGTTACTATTATTGAGTATATGTAATTTATTCTCATAAGATACTTAAGGGATAGTTTATTATTATTACTGTTTTTATAAACTGGGTGAATGTATCACTATTGCTACAAAAAGTGTGTGCTGTAACATTCAGGTCAGAAAGGATGAAAACCTTTATCCTTAGCATTTTCAAACTATTTCTGTTAGTGCTTTGGTGATAAAACTACCATCATGATTAAATGTCATAGCTAAATAGAAATATGGGAATGTGAAAATGAGCTGTAAGTGATCTCATATACCACTATTTTTTAAACATTGATCATTTAAATCTCAGAGAAACTTCTGATTATGAATTCTAGTAGATTATTTTTATATTAACCTTTTATTTATGAGAAAGATATTGATTTTTTAAGATATCTCATTCTTGCTTTATCAGTTTGTTTAGTACAAAAGCCCCTTGATTTTGCATTTGACTATTCACATGTTTGTTTGCCCACCTTTTTTGCAAACTTTAATTTAATTAAAAATTGAAAAACCTAGAACTTATTAAAGTAATACATCATCTTTATAAAAATAATATAAATACTACAGAAACGTGTAGTCTACTTAACCCTCTCCACCTTTCGAATTCTACCTTTATCCCCAATGGTAATCATTGTAATAGTTTGGAGGTACCTTTCATATTAAAAAAATGCAATTACAGGTTTTGGTTTTACAGGGAACATGGGAGTATATATACTTTCCTCTATTTTGCTACTAAGTACAGCTAACAACTTTGAGCACTATGTAGAAAACAAACATAAGAAGACTGTCAAATAGGGAGATGTCAGACTGGTTAGGGACCTTGGAATACAGAGAACACATGGTAGTGTGTTTCCTGAGTGTTTCTTTCTTATATATATATCTTAGGTTTGAAATTGAAGAAGCCAGAACCTCAGAAATATCAATGAACATGTACCACAAAATGTCCCAATGAAAGCCTTCTCTCTCTAGTCAAAGGGCCAGGGAAGGGGCAGCTTAGCAAGACATAAAACTTTTAGGTAATAGCTATTCTACTTTAGCCAAACACCATAGTGAAAAAAGATGGGGTCACACCTACTCATACCAGGTAAGGTCAAGTAAAGAGCCTAGAATTATAGGCTGTATTGAGATAACCCAACTCCCTGTGGTGTCAGAAGAGTTCAGGTATGAAGCCAGGGCTTTCATTTCCACCCGACATTAATAAGGTCCTTTCATCTTTTCTTAGTGTCAGTAGATAGCAGAATCAGGGCACTCCAACCTCTTCAAGCCAGAGAGGTATCCCTGACATTTTACAAGAAACCTAGATCTCCCACCATTGCCCAACCATAACAAGGAACCCCTCTTTGTCCACAGAGGCTAGGTGAGCAATGTGTACTTTATCTCCTAACTTGCAGTAATGAGGAAATTCATTCTTCCTGGCTGGAGTTGTGTCAGAAAGAGCCAAATAAAACAGAAGGTTTAAATGCTATGCCCATTCTCATAATATAATATCCAAAATATCTAGTTTTTGATTCAAAATCATACATAATATCAAAGCCCAGGAAGATCAGAAACTGAAGGAAAAAAATAATCAACTGATGCCAACACCAGGATAACAGAAATTTTAGGACTATTTGATGGAAATTTGAATGGATCCATCATAAGTTTATCAGTTATAAACTTGCTTAAAACAAAAATATATAATGTCTAATAAGCAGAAAATCCCTGCAAAAATAGAATATGTAAAGAAAATTAGAAATTAAATATTTTAACAATTAAATATATGATAACTAAAATTTTAAAACATTAAGGGATAAGTTTAAAAGAAGAGTCAAAAGAGAAAAGAAGCAGTGAAGTCAAATATAAAACAATGGAAATGACCTGATTTGAACAGCAGGGATGAAATAGACTGAAAAAAAAAATCAGATTTCAGAGACTTGTGGGGAATGTAACAGAAAAGCTAGCTTCATGTCACCAGAGTCATGGAAGGAGAATAGGAAAGGAACAGGGAAGAAAAATTTGGCTGAAAACATACCAAGTTTACCCTGAAATATTAACTATAGGTTCAACCAGCTGAATAAAGTAAAAAAGATAAATCTCAACAAATTCATACCCATCATAGCTAAACTTCTGAAAACAAAGAAAAAAGATCTTTAAAGCAGTGAAAGCAAATAACATTTTACATATGGGGAAAGAAAATTTGAACATTATTAGATGTCTCATCAAATCCCATCCAGACCAGAAGAAAGTGGCACATTTTTCAAGGCTGAAGAGAACTGTGTGTCCAGAATTATATCCAACCAAAATATCTTTCAAGAATGAAGAGGAAATTAAGACTTTCTCTAATTATGTGAAACTAGTAGAATTTGTTTCCAGAAGATCTATCTTAAAAGAAAGGCCAAAGGAAGGTCTTTAAAGAGAAAAGGAAACACTAAAAAAAGGAAACATAAGAAAGAAAGAGGGAGAAAGAAAATAGTAGGCAATAATAGGCTAAACACATACAATAAACTTTCTTTTTCTTTAAGTTTTCTAAGTCATGTTTGATAATTGAAAGAAAAATTATAAAACTTTGTGATTTGGTTCTAGATGTATATAGAGAACATATTTAAGATATATACTTGGGAGAGGGTATAAGAACATAAAAGAAAATTATACTTTTATATGTTATTCAAATTTGTAAAATGACACAAAGGACTTTGACAAGTCACATGTACATAATGAAGAGCAACCACTAGAATAGGTATACAAAGAGATATATTAAATCAAAATGGCATTCTAAAAGCATTCAAGTAACCCATAGGAAGATAGGAAAAAAGAACAGAAAAATAAAAAACAGAGAGAACAAATAGAAAAAAATGCAATAGTTACATTAAATTTAAATGGTCTAATTTACCAATTGAAAGGCATAGACTGGCCTGGTGAATTAAGGAAACATGAATCAAAAAACTAACAGATGTGGGGGGGGCTGACAAGATGGGTTCTAAACCCATCCCACATCTGTTAGTTCTAAACTTCTATGTTTTGAATAACATAAAAGTCTAATTTTCTTTTAAGTCCTTGTACCCTCTCCCATTTGGTCCTCTTAAGAGGACCAAATTTTGCACATGGATGCCCACCTATAGATGGGCCTTCTTGGAGAGAGCATTGTGAATCATAATACAAGTGATGGGGACATTCAGAGTGAAGGAAAAGTATATGGGATGATACACTCTTCAAGAGTGGGTAGGACATTGGGGAGCCATGCAAACATAGGAAAAGGCCAAGAAGAGAGAATCATGGAGTTCCATGCTCCCCTCCATGGACACTGAAACCAGAGCTATGAACCCCCTGCCCAAGACCTCCAGACTGATCAGGGAGCTGCTTGGAAACTATGCAGTGACATTACACTGGAGAGTAGGCAGAGCAAGGACCAGGTGTCTTCCATTCCCAGGTTGCTGCAACTGATGTCATTCTGAGCTCTCAGGTCCATAGCCATATGGTTTCAGCTCTACACATGACTCAGATTTGATTCAGCCACCTATACAATACCCTGGCCCAGACAGGGAGGGGGAAAAGAGAGTAGATGCTCCTGCATGCCCTATGAATATGAACTAAGCAACCGTCACTCTTATGGGGTATGTCAGGAGAACAGGCACTACAGATGTCACGTGAAACTAACTCTGTGGGAGTTAGACAGCTGAAGAGCCCTTGATATCAATCAAGGCCCTACCTTGGTGATCCCCACATTGCCACCTGGCCCAGTGGCTTTGCCTTTGTGGTTCCTGTTCTCCTACATAGTATCATGACCCAGTCTACATGGCGCCTGCACTGCCTCTGGGCCCTCCCACCTGGGCTTTGAGGTACCTGTGCCACGTTTGGGCTCCATAATCTCACTTCTGAGGATCTTACAAGCCACTTGGTGGAAACCACTCCCATGGTCCAATGCTTTACTAGGGACCTGCTACCCTTGAGCTTTCCTCAAACCAGAACCCACTTGGAATGAACACCTGCAGCCCTAACACCCATGATCAATGCCTAGAGCCTAGATAGCATTGTCCAGCTGCCACTATCACTGCCATGAGAAGATCTTGGTGGAGAAATCGCCCACAGTTCATGCCTCCATGGAGAGGGACCCCTTTATGCTGCCAACTGAGCTTAGAGCAGCAGCCTGGGAACAAGTCACTACTTTGCATGAAGATCATGCAGCACAGGCTTGGACTGTGAATATCATGGGGGAACAGAAGAACCCAGAGAGCTGTAAGACAGGTTCTCAGTGCATTTGTCCATCTCCTATTGGGTAAATCTCCTGAGATAGGTCACAAAAGCAATATCTTGGGGCCTCTCCTTCTCACTAAGTAGTAGAGTTTCTAGAAAAGAACAGGTATGTTGCAAAAAATATCTTCCCTGAGCTGAGGGAAGAGGTTTTAGATGAGAAGAAACTAACAAAAGAACTCTGACAACAATCAAAAATAAAACAAAGGTGGGTGGTGGAGGCAAGATGGCCAACTGGAGCCAGCTTTCCACAGAGGCTCCCGTCCAGAAGGAGCGTTAAAGGACAGAGGTTTATCAAGTAAGCTGATGGTTTGGAACTGAGCCAAGAGAGAAGGTTGAAGAACTCACATCAACCCTGCTGAGGTGAGCTGTGTTCTCAAGGAAACAAATAATAAATACAAAATCTATCAACAAGCAGATGGGAGTCCCTTCTCCCATGAGAATGGCTTGCAGTATACTTTATACAAACAAATGAGCAGAGTTCAGATCCCCTTCTATTTTATCCCATGGGAGAGACCGTCTAAAAACTGGAACTCTTTCTCTAGAGAGGACTTATGTATGTGCCATGGCACTCTTACGCCAGGCATAAAACTGTATAAAATTGTATATATTCTCTACCTGCAATTCCAAACTCCCAGCACTCCCCTCCACTCTCACCCTGAGGTCTGGAAGCTTGACCCCATGGAGTCCAGATTCTTGGGCATTTTCTCAAGAGGTGTGGACAAGGCATTGCAATTGCTGGTCTGTGCTGATTCTGTGGCACAGGAGTAAGGAGAAGATGGTCAACTGAGAGGGAACTGTACAGAAGAGGGAGAGACAGTGCCCTGTGGCACAGAGCAACAGCTGCAGTGGTGGGAACAATAGGGCTCACACCCCTCGGGATATTTTGGAGAGACACTCCCTGTCTCTCTGGGCAACCAGAGGTAGCTGGGCATCTTCTCCAATGGCAGCCACTGGTGGAACAGATCTGGGACAGAAATGCAGGCTCTGTGAGTAAAGAGTATGCCTGAGGCAGTTCCTGCCTGGGCAGGGCGTGGGGGCTAGAATACATGCACAAAGACAGCATGCTCCCAAGGCAGAGATGAGCCAGAGGACTGCTTTAGTGAGCCTAAGACACACCTGGCCCTCAGGGGGATCATAGCTGAGACAAAGGCAGGTGGGAAGAGGCAGAAACCAAAAGCTGAGTATGAGCTCTAGCGATGCCTGCCCCAACACAGACTGTGGCTGAGACAGACATTCCAGCTCCAGACAGCAGCACAGACTGGGGCTGAGTTGCAGTTTCTGTGCACTCTAACAGTGTCTGATCCACAGGGGAATATAGTTGGGACAGAAACAAATTTTGCAAAATTGTGCTGTTCTCTCAGCAACATCATCAGGAGTGGGGCTGGAATGGAGTGAACCACCCAAGCCTCCATTAAGCACCCGAGGTTGTCAGGCCTCAGCTCCCCCTCCTGGATAGTGACAGAGAGCAGTGGCCTGGCTGAGGAGACATAGATCTACCTGTGACTCAGGCAGGTGCAAACCCCTGGAGCATCTGCTCATTGGAGGGAACTGGGTCACAGCCCTCAGAGATACCAGTGACTGGGTATGACAGAGATGCAAGGTGGGGAAGGAGGCATCAACCTTCCCAGACTAATTTATTTGCTGGGTGGGTCCTTCTGACCTCATGGAGCACTGGAGTTGGTCATACTTGAGTTGTCAGCAGACCTCTGCTATCTAGTTGCCAGAGACATTTTGAATTCTCCTACCCAAGACTGGTGCTGATTTGGGACAATTGATCTGAACCTCTTGAACTGGGCCAATCAACCGGGGACTATCCAAAGTAGTACCCTGGGTGTGTGGTTGTGGGAAGGTTTAATTTTCCTTTTCCAGTTGTTGCTCCTGGGGGGGGGGGCCGGGTAACTTAATTGCTGGTATTTCTCCACTGCTGAGACCTCAACCTAGAGTAACTGATTCACTAGGGTAGGAAAGAGACCAGCTGAAAACAAGACAGAGCCACTTAGCCCCTTCACACCAAGAAGGTCCCCAGTTTCTCAGGCCATAACACTGTTCAGGTCCTTGGCAAAGTTCTAGGGGAAAAAGTACAGACCAGTCCTAGCTTTGGGGCAAAGACTGGCTAATCCCTACTCCTGGAGCCCTCAACACAACTTCACCTAATCTGCTTATATAACCAAATGGTGTAAAATGATCATGGGGCAGAATTGCAGAAAAACTCCAGTAACATGAATAACCAGAGTAGATCACCCCCCACCCAGGAACAATATGGTGGACACAATGGAAGATCCCATTTATAAACAGACAGCTGAGATGTCAGAAATTGAATTCAGAATTTGTATTGCAAATAAGATTAATAGAATGGAGGTAAAGTTGAAATTAGAATTCAAGGAGCATTTCAAAATTTGACTCCAGAATTCAATGAATTCAAAGACAAAATCATCAAAGATTTTGATACATTGAGACAAGAATTTGCAGCCCTCAAAGATCTGAGAAATACTGTAGAATCCCTCAGTAACAGAATGGAGCAAGCAGAAGAAAAGATTTCTCACATTGAAGACAAAGCTTTTGAACACTCCCAAATGCTCAAAGAGGAAGAGAAGTGGAGAGCAAAAATGAATCATTCTCTCAGAGAGCTATGGGATAATTAGAAGAAAACTTATGTTCACCTTATAGGAATCCCTGAAGGCGATGAGGTGGCTTTGAAAGGCACAGAGGCTCTTCTTCATGAGATTATGAAGGAGAATTTTCCAGACATGCCAAGAGATTTTGAAATTCAGACAGCAGACAGTTTCAGAACCACAGCACGACTCAACCCAAATAAAACTTCTCTTAGGCACATTATAATTAACTTTGCTAAAGTTAATATGAAGGAGAAAATTCTGAAAGCAGGCAGACGTAAGACAACCCTAACCTTCGAGGGGGAAGAATATTAGAATGACTGCAGATCTCTCTGCAGAAACTTTTCAAGCTGAAAGAGGGTGGTCATCAACTTTTACTCTCTTAAAACAAAATAACTTTCAACCCAGGATCCTGTATCCAGCAAAACTGAGTTTCATTTATGATGTAGAATATTCAATATTCTCAATTAATATGAACAGCTTAAATTGTCCTCTAAAGAGGCACAGGTGGGCTGACTTGGCAATAAACCTCAGGCCAGATATCTGCTGCATACAAGAATCTCATCTCACCTTAAAAAATAAATATAGTCTCAGGGTGAAGGTATGGTCATCTATATTTCAGGCAAATGGAAATCAGAAAAAAGCAGGTGTTGCAATTTTATTCACAGGTACAACAGGCTTTCAACCAACAAAAGTAAGGAAAGATAAGCTAGGTCACTTCATCTTGTTAAGGGTAACACTCAACATGATGAGATTTCAATGATTAACATTTATGCAGCCAATCAGAATTCCTCTAAATTTATAAGAGAGACTCTAACAGACATGAACAACTTGATTTCCTCCATCTTGAGAATAGTTGGAGATTTTAACACTCCTTTGGCAGTGTTGGGTATAGCCTTTAAAAAGAAGGTAAGCAAGGAAATTTTAGGTTTAAACTTAACTATTCAACAATTGGATTTTACAGACATCTACAGAACATTTCATCCTAACAAAGGTAAGTACACATTCTTCTCATCACCCCATGGAACATACTCCAAAATTGATCAGATCTTAGGTAACAAGTCTAACCTCAGCAAATTTAAAAGAATAGAAATTATTCCTTACATCTTATCAGACCATCATGGAATAAAAGTTGAACTCAGTAACAACAGGAATCTGCAAACTATACAAAAACATGGAAACTGGAGAAAATATATTGTTATGAAGAGAAATTACAAACATGTTTCACTTATAGATGAGGATGCAATATCCTAAACAACATATCAACAAGTTGAATTACAAAATTAATATTTAAGTAATATACTTTAGTCAAAATTGAATCCAATTTATATGAAAGTTAGACACTATTTTCTTTTCTTTTTTCTTTTTTTGGTTTTCTTTCCCTTGCCCCACCCTCGTTCTCTGTCTGCTCTCTCCTTTCCCCATGCCCCACTGTGTCATTCATTGTCATTAATTGTCCTCAAATCAAAGTTGAATACATATGATTCATGCTTCTCCAACCTATGATGTTTCACTAAGAATAATATGTTCCACCTCCATCCAAGTTACTACAAATGCAGCAAAGTCTCCATTATTTTTGATGGCTGAATAATATTCCAATGTATACATATACTATAGCTTACCAATCCACTCCTCGGTTGAAGGACATTTAGGCTGTTTCCACACTTTAGCAATTGTAAATTGGGCTGCGATAAACAGCCTCGTACAAATGTCTTTATAATAAAATTTTTTTTTTTTTTTACTCTGGATAGATGCCCAGCAATGGGATTGCAGGATCAAAAGGGAGGCCTACATTGAGTTCTTTGAGCTTTCTCCATATTTCCTTCCAAAAAGGTTTTATTAGTTTGCAGTCCTACCAGCAGTGTAAAAGAGTTCCTTTCTCCCCACATCCACAATCTTGAGATTTTGTGATATAGGCCATTCTCACAGGAGTTAGATGGTATCTCAAGCTGGTTTTAATTTGCATTTCTCTAATAATTAAGGATGATGAACATTTTTTCAAGTGTTCACTGGCCATTTGTCTGTTTTCTTTAGAGAAAAATCTATTCATCTCTTTCCCTCATTTATGTATAGAATTGTTGTTTTTTTTTTCTTGTAGATTAATTGAAGTTCTGTACAGATCCTGGATATTAAACTTTTGTCAGATTAAAAATGTGCAAATTTGGGTAGGTTGTCTATTTGCTTTGGTTGTTGTCTCCTTGGCTGTGCAGAAGCTTTTCAGTTTAATTAAGTCCCATTTGTTTATTGTTGCACTTGTTGCTGTTGCCATGGCAGTCTTCCTCATAAAGTCTTTCCCCAGGCCAGTATCTTCCAATGTTTTTCCAATTCTTTCTTTGAGGATTTTTGTCATCTCATTGCCTTAAATTTAAATCCTTTATCCATCTCGAATCAATCTTTGTAAGGGGAGAAAGATGCACAATATCAGGTGTATCCAGATCAAGTAGAATGATATTGAAATATTTCTTGTTTTATTGTTTATAAGATTTCTGGAATTGTTTGTTTTGTAAAATCATTGTGGTCTATGAGTTTATGACAGTTTGAACTTTGTTATTTAATTCAGTTCATTGCTTAATTACTGTTTTCCTATGAATGATTATACTGTGGTTAATATGTTAGCATAGCAGTATTCCCAGATAGTTTGTTTGTTGGGAGGTTGGGCTTTGGGGGGGGCAGAGTTAATACTTTGCATGAAATATCTTATCTTATAACAGTGAAATTTCTTTCTCTTTTGTCTTGTGATTTTTTTTTTTTTTTATTGTTGAGGATTCATTGAGGGTACAAGAAACCATGTTACACTGGTTGCATTTGTTAGGAAAAGAC
>CAUYON010037429.1:0-21561 GCA_963573935.1 Arctocebus calabarensis | reverse complement strand
ATATAGTGATCAAGAAAATGCCATGAAGGCTATCTGTAACAGTACGATCAAAACATTTCTGAATGTATATGAATCGTGCCCTATGATTGCACCAATGTACAGAATTATGATTCAATAAAATTATAAAAAAAAAAAAGAATTGGGACAAAGCAAGGTGGGTTTGGATAGAAGAGATAGAGAAACACAGAGTCCTATTTTCCCAAGGGGGTGGGATTGGGGGTGGGGGAGAGTACAGGCAATTCTAAAATACATAATTTCTGCTCTCACTCCATTAATTTGCTGGGAAAAGACTACTCCCTACCACCTTCCAAAAACTTTCCTGACTATTAAACACAGAATAGCAGTCACTATACTACACAGGCCACCAGAACTGGAAAACCCGTCTTCATCTTTGCTCCCCAGGCAGCAGTGACGGAACCCAGGACCGCGCGTTTCCAGCCAGCGCATTTAATGCGCAGCACCGCGCGAAAGTCCACAGATGCCCCAGAGCAGCACCCAGAGCAGAGGAGCAAGCCTGGTTCTACAAGTACATTTTCAGTTTCTCTCACTGTCCTAAAACCAAGAGGAAAAAAAATAAAAACACATGCATGCCAAAGGATGCTCTAGAGAGAAGGGAGGGGGGTGGGGGGAAGAAACGCCGGCTACTCATCCCTGGAAGCCAACTGTGGGTCACCAGAAGGGAGTCACAGACGGCCGAACACTAGGGCTAGTTTCTATGCAAACAGATGTTTGAAAACCCACCACTAAAGTCCTGAAGAAACGCGGCGCGGAGGGCACTAGGGGTCCGATTTCTTTCAAGTTAGTCTGGATATATGGTAGTTGCTAGGTCTACACAAGGGCAAGCGGTCCGTCTCCAGACCCGTGCCCCGTTCCCACGCCCCGCCGAGTCACTCACCAGAACCCCAAATGCTCAGCCAGGTCTCGGAGCGCGCCGCGAGTCCCCGCCCGCCTCGGCCACCCAGCCCCGCGTTGGAGACAGCAGGAGGGATCCGAGCCCGAGGTCCCGCGGGCCGCGCGCGAGCCCCAGCAGCGTCCTTATCTGCGTCCAACCCCAGCGCTCGGCGGCGGCGAGGGTGGGGGCGCCGGTGCGCGGCGGAGATAGGCGCCCACACGGCCGCGCAGGCTCTGCGGCGGTCCGGGGTGCGCCTAGGAGGCCGCGCCAGCGCCCGGGGGACACAGCGGAGCCGAAGAGCCCACACCGCGGAAGGGCTTAACCCTGCGCCTCCGGGGTGCGCCGGCCGTTTTCCCCCCACCCCCGCTTGGCAGGAGCTACCAGACCGGCCGCCGGCTCACTCCTCCCCGAACCTCTGCAGTCGGGGCGGGCCGGGGGGGTCGTTCGGCCCCGCCCCTCCCCCCCCCAGCCACGCAGACCGGGTGCCCGCCCCTCTGCGAGTCCACCCCACAAAGCTCCCAGAAGAGGCAGGAGAGGGCCGGCCAGGGGAGGTGGCTGTGTGATTGAAGCAAAGGTGGGGGGGTCTTCCGGTTCGCGGACCCCGGGTCCTCTGCCGCCACTCGCCCTGGGTCCCGCCTCTCCTCGAATCTCCGAGGCGACACCTCCCCAGATCTCCCCGGTCTGAGTCTAGGGCGCGTGGGAGAAAGCCTCACGACCGCACTGCGGCTCGGCCAAAAGGGCGCAGGGAAGAGCCAGTGAGAAAATCACAGAGAGGAGACTCCTGGCGTTTGAAATCGGAGTCAGAGAATTAAACCGAGAACCCGCGGTCCAACAGCTGGCGGTCATCTTCGTGTCTGGAGGGTGACTCGCCAGCCCAACAGGAACTTCGCACCACCAGAGCCAAAGCGGGAACTGCCCGGTCCTCGATCCGCATCACCGGACTCGGTCCCCGCCAACCTCGCACCCACTGTCACAGGAAAAGTCGTGACTCCCAGCTGGCTAAGAGAGCCCAGCGCGGCGCCCTGGCCCCGCGTTCTAAGAGGGACTTAGGCTGTCTCCGACCGGCCGGACAAACTGGGGGGCAGTTGATCTGAAAGTTTTAGCTAAAGCTGAATCAACTGGCCCAGAAGGAGCAAGTTCTCCAAACGCGGGTCCCGACCCGCGCGTCCTCGCCTAAATGGAGGTAGCCAAACTCAGCAGGATGGATGTGTGGGGCGCTCGAGCCTCCTCCCAGCCTTCCCAGTGAGCCTGGAAGGAAGCCGAGACGCGGCGCTCATGGGCCGCTTTCCCCAGTTCCTCCCGCCCGACCCTCCCGAGCCGGGGGACTCTGGTTCCCAGTGCCCCGCGGCGCGGTCGCCCCCGCCTCGGCCGCCCGCCTCCCACTCACCTGCGGCCGGCGCGCCCAGCTCCCACTGCTCACACCGCCACAGCCTCCCGCCGTCGCGTCTCGGCGCTGCCGCCTCCTGCGCGGTCACTGCGCCGCCCCGGACCTCGAGGGGGCAGGGCGGGGCGGGACGCAGCGGCTGCCTCAGGTAACAATGCTGCGGACCAGGCTGCTCCTCCAGCCGGCAGCGAAGGGCAGCACGCCCTTTCCTGCTCCGCCCCCTTCCTCGCTCCCCCTTCCACCCTCGGAGCGCCACCGTCGCTGCCGCAGCGCTCTCCTTCACCTGCGCGGGCCCCCGGGGGCCTGAGCACTCGGCACCCGAAGGCTGGAGCGGGGCCCGGCTGTGGGCCGCCGAGGGAAGTGGGGCCGGCGGGAGACGGAGCTTGGCTGGGCTGCCAAGGGGAGCCAGGTGTCCCCGGGAACGGGCGAGGGGAGGCGCTAAGCTGGTTTCTGAACCGGCGAGTGCTTTCCACAAAGGAGCCTTTGCCGCAGCCTCCCGGACACCCTCCCCTGCGCAAACGCGCGCGCACACACTCACTCGGCGCACTCCACACTCTCACACCGCCCCTTTCCCCCAGCGCGCGCGCCAGGCCCCCTCTGCCGCACACTCGGTTTTCCTGGGAGAACTAGGCAGCAGTTGGGCGGACCGTCCCAGCCCCTGCAGCAGGATTCTGGCCTGGTCAGTTACCCCTGGTGAGCCTGCCCACCTGTAAGTCAGTAATTATTTTTTTTAATTCCAAAGATGATGGCAACAGGAACTTAAGAGAAGAAAGAAAAAAAAAAAGTCCATTCCAAACCTGATCTAATGAACCGACGCCGTCTGGGGAAGGCACACTCCTCACGGAAGGAAACGGGAATCAGTTTAATCGCATCTTTTTTTCAAACTGTTTAATCGCATCTTTTTTTCAAATTGACTTGTAATGCCAGACAGTGAGAAGCGAAAGCCAAACAAAACTTATCCCTGGCAAAGCCAGCTGATCAAAAATCAACTGCCGGGGTGGGGAGGTGCCTCAGCAGAGATGAAGTCATCGCTACCTTTCACTGATCACAGATAACCGACCAGGGCTTTTCCAGCCTCAGGTGCCTGATAACTTCCATCTTTTCCACCCTAATCCGCAGTCTCTGCACAGGACAGAATTGCTGACTTTCACTGACAAACGTTGGAGAGAAAGAGTAAACCACCAACCAACAAAAACCTGTGCCTGCCAAGAACCTATTTCTTGGCCATTGATGTGGCTTACCCTTTGCATGAAGAGAAATGAATCCAACTAAGATCTCAGAAAGTCTCAAGCAAGTCCCATGCTCAGGGAGCTGTTAGTAATCCCAGAGGATCACTGACCACACAGTCCAAAGTTAAATTACAACAGATCAGTAGTGAGGAGCAGACTGGCATCCTCTCCTTTCCTCTGTCAGCCTGGGGAGAGGGGAGGCCACACCCCTTACATCCTTCCTGCTCCTCAAGCCCTTGTGACCATGGGCTTCCCTTACAGCTGTACTCAGCTTGCACTCTAAAGCCAGCCACTTTTTGAGGGGTCAAGTCTGGTGACCCATCCTGGGCTCCTCCTCCCTTTGATCTCCCTGTGGCATCTTGGCCTTCAGGCCTTCTCTCTGCTTCTCAGGCCTTCTCTGCTGACCCTTCTTTTTCCCTTGAAGACAATAATGAGGTTCTTCTAACTCTTGATCTTCTATTATCCCATGGGTATCACCTTCCAACTTCAACCTATGCCCATCCAGATATTGTGGAGCCTGAAGCTTGTATAATTTGTGAGGGAGCATTTTACAGAAAAACAAAATCTTACGAATATACCACCAGGTACTTGTCCCTTGAAAAGGCCCAGGGAAAATAAGGGACATGGAAACTTGAGCTTCAAAGTAAATCTACTGGCTTCACCTCTATGTCAGGGACTCTTGAATACATATCGTTCTTATAATATCTCAAGTCCAAATTTGATATCCAAAAGATAACTCATCTTTCTCTCAAAACTAGTACTCTTCTCCCCTCCCTTTTCCCAAGACCTAATTGTAAAATTTGAAATCTAGCTTTTCCTTTGCTTCGTTTCTCTCTTAAATTCCTTTCTTTGGTTTTTTCTTTTGAGACATAGTCTCACTTCGTCTTGCTGTAGAGTGCCATGGTGTCATTGCCCACAATGACTTCAAACTCTTAGGGCTAAAGCAATCCTCTTGTCTCAGCCATAGCAACTTCAAACTGTTTGAATTCAAGTGATCTTCTTGCCTCAGCCTCCCAAGTGGCTGGGACTACAGGTGTCAGGCACAACATCTGGCTAGTTTTTCTGTTTGGTACAGATGGAGTCTCCCTCTTGCTCAGGCTGGTTTTAAACTCCTGAGCAAGTAATCCACCTGCCTCAGCCTCCCAAAGTGTTAGGATTACAGATGTGAGCCCCCACACCAGGATTGTCTTAAATTCCTTATCCAAGTGTTTGCCAAATTTGCTGCTTTTTCTTAAGTAATGTATCTTTATGCTTGTTCTGTACATCCACTGTCACCACCATATCCCCAATTAGAGGAAAGGGTCAGACATTTATTTGTCGTGCATGTATCAGACACAATACTTTTTTCTCACAATGATCCTAGAAACCTTACATTCTGATTTCCTAGTTTGGAGAAGGTAAATTGGATGCCTGACTCCACTACTTCAACATTCTCTCTTCTCCCTAAATCCATCCTGAAACTCTGCTGTCAGGTTATTGTTTTTAAAAGTCTGAGTTCATCACATTACCTCCCTCTTTGGCACCTTCTGTAGATTCTCATGTGTGCCTCCAGGAAAAAAAGCAGCATTCTTCAGTCCTGAAGCATCCACCTTCATCTCATAATTTGCAGCAGCCCATTTCACTCTAGCAGCAAAGTGCACTGCCCCTGAATTTGCCATGCTTGACTCTCACACAGCACAACTCCCAAGTACAGCTTTTATCTTGATGGGTTGGATCTAAAGTTGCAAATCTAAAAGACAATTTATTCATCTATTAATATGCTGACTGTCCAATGTGTATCTTCCAAAGGTGCCCAAAGTCAGCCCAGCCACTGGAATTCGTGGCTGGGAGGTGACAGCTACTGCTCTTTAATGGTGAACAATAGTGTCAAGTCTTACTTTTCAACCAAGCCAAATCTCTCAGAGAGAGTGTGTTAGTAACTTATTGCGGCCCAGGCTGTGGGTCCTCACCAGGTGCCAGCACCAAACCCTACAGAAGAAATTCCAGTGACTCTGGAAACGGATGTGAGATCACTGGAGCCTAGGAGTGGGAAGCTATAGTGACAGCTTTGGCAACAGGGACAGACCCCATCTCAGAAAAAAAATATTTTTTCTCTATTTTCTATATCAGCTTGTTCTTCTCTCTTCCAGGGCTACCTTTTCCAGAATTTCCTGGATCTAATTAACTTTCTTTCTACTTCTATTTCCAAGGCTCCCAGAAGCTTTCAGTTTCTCCTACATCAAGTATTTGTATTTGATGTTGTCATTAGGACTCTAAAACAAAGCTTTCAAGCCAAAATGAACCAAATTTCAGAGAAATTTAAGTCTAAAAGGGTTTTATTATTTGCTTAAGGAGTAAATCTATTTCTAGGGAACCACATGGAACACATTGAAATGAGTCTCCTATGGCATTAAGAATGAGGCATCAGATTGATCTTAATTCTCTTTTTTCTCTCTCTTTCCTTCCCTTCTGGCCTCAGTCTCTATTTCTATGATACAGACTAAGATCTACTTTACCTAATCTTTAATCTTTCTTCTTCTTCTTTTTTTTTGAGACAGGGTTTCACTTTGTTGCCCTTGGTAGAGTGCCATGGCCTTAACCTCTTGGGCTCAAGTGATCCTCTTGCCTCAGCCTCCCAAGTAGCTGGGACTACAGGTGCCCAGCACATTGCCTGGCTATTTTTAAAGACAGGATCTTGCTCTAGCTCAGGCTGGTCTTGAACCCATTAGCTCAGGCAATCCACCCACCTCAGCCTCCCAGAGTGCTAGGATTATAGGCATGAGCCAATGCCCTCAGCCTTTCTTCTTCTTCTTTTTTTTTTTGCAGTTTTTGGCCGGGGCTGGGTTTGAACCCACTACCTCTGGTATAGGGGGCCAGCACCCTACTCCTTTGAGCCACAGGCGCTGCCCTTCTTTTTTTAATCTTTATTCTTCTTATAACATATCTGATAGGATCAGTTGTGCAGTATTCAGATTATAGGCTGTATCTTTGCCTCTTAAAATTGGAAACTGCAGAAAGCAACAAACTATGTCCACTCTGCAGTTAAATAGATTTGCAGACAAATGCAAAGACTTACCAAACCTCCTTCTATAACATCTGCTGTAAGAACTGCTAGACCTTGTTTGCTTCAAAGGGCAGAAAGTGTGAAATAAATAAAATCAACAGAATTCTTACTGTAACCCTGAATGACACTTTGCATGAAATACTTTGTTGGAAAATGCAAAAGTCATATCACTATAATTTTTCAAGCAACTTTTGAACTGACAAAATGATACTTTATTTTTGAAGAGTAAGAAATTTAAAATGGTAAGTTGCCTTTAAATATATCAAGTAATGATGAGGACTTAGTATTAAGAGGGAGAAACTTTTTTTCTGGATGCTAATTAGTGATCTCTGAAAGTTTTAAATAGCAAATGCTGTCACATGTGATTTGTACTTTGTCAGTAACACTGCCTGATTTGTTTGAGGGTAGGAGAGATTAAAGACATTTACCCAGCATATAGGGATGAGGTACTAGGATACCTGATGGAACTCATCCCTCCCTGCCTGTCTATACTGCATTTCTTTAAAGCAAATTGCCCATTTTCTCCGTTTTAAGATGTGTATGAAAGCTCGGGTGTATTTTAGAGACTGGGCTGGAAGAAGAGACTAAGAAAAATTAAATACTGTGTATATCACTGAGTTTTCATCCACAAACCTTCTGCTAGGTTTCACGTTAGCTTATAGTTGATTCAGTGCTTAGAAAAGCTGGTGTTGGTTATGTGGAGTCCAGCTGTTATTCAGATCTTACAGAGAAAGATATCTTTAAAATAGAACATGAAAACATCACTTCTTTCTATTACCCCTCCATCAAAAACAAGTGTGCAAGTCCGAATAAGAGGAATTAAGTTAAAAAGTATGTCAGAAGCCAGTTTTCTTTGCCTTGGGTTGTAACTATTTTCAAGTCGTTTCCCCTTCTAAGAAGCTAGAAGAGCGAACAGTAATTTGAAACCATAACACACACACTATAAGCAGTCTCTAAACAAACCTACTGAATCAACAATATTGGGAGTGTGTGTGTGTGTTTCTCTGAGAAATACTCTATGTACTTCTCAAGTAAGACTTTGTAGGACATACAAAGGTGGGCAGAAGGACATATTGGTGACTCAGCAATATGTAAAGCACTTTTAGCTCCCTTGGAAATCAAGTGTATGCTTAATTTAGTGGACCAGCTGTAGATTAAGTTTCTATATTTAATAAGAAGTTAAACACTTTGGTTATGATAGCAAATAATAAACCAGCACAGAACAATCAGAATCTTATTATTTCTCAAGCAGATTTGTAGAAAGAATTAAAACGAACCATTATGGAGAAAGTTAATGGGGATAAACTTTTATTGTAAATACTACTATTCAAGTTTTGACTGGCCTTACACACAAAGAGAATCCTTATTGGATATTCAGCATCACAGTTTCCATTTGCATCCATTTGTGGGCCTGACCAGGCTAAAATTGAAGGGGGTTACTCTGAGGTTAGATTTAGAACCTCTTTCATCTT
This sequence comes from Arctocebus calabarensis, assembly GCA_963573935.1. Taxonomy (NCBI): domain Eukaryota; kingdom Metazoa; phylum Chordata; class Mammalia; order Primates; family Lorisidae; genus Arctocebus; species Arctocebus calabarensis. Next base: position 13,541 of record CAUYON010037429.1, on the reverse strand, counting down.
CTCTCCTAACTTACTGGCTCCCTCTTAAAAAAAGAGGGTGCTGTTTTTAATCTTACTTAGAGGGGTTGATATTCAATATTTTACTATTCATATTTTAAAATGGATAAAAAAGTCCCTCACACTTCTAAATCTCTTTTAACTAGTGTTTTTAATGCATCAACTTCTGCATGTATCTAGTAATTCTATATTAGATAGTCAAATAGAGTAAAATTCACCTGTACAGTATATTCTCTTGGTGATGATTTCTTGGACTAGGCTAGAAAAAAAAGACCAAATAACTTAACATGTAATTTTTCTTGAAATGTGGATGGTTTTCTAAGTACAATTATAGGTTTCCTACCCATGCCATCCCTTGCTGGAGGCACAGGTAAATGAATTTCTGAATTTTGGGGTTCTGAATTGTGCCCTGCTTCCTGTGGGGGACTGATGAGCATTGTCACTGCAGGGTCTATTTCACAGGGAATGAAGTAGGATGGAGGGGGTGGGAAGGGGTTAGAAGGCAAGCACAATTAAACACAGGACATTTGATCTACACTGTAAAACAAAATTACTTTCATGCTGGAAATGTCCCCTTTCCCCTCCCCTGCAAAAAAAAAAAAAAAAAATGCAATTTCTCTTCCCAAGAGAACTGAAAACCCTCTTACTGTGAATTATTTACCCAGTAATCCAGTAATTGGGGTCACGAAGACATATTCCATTTGTAATTTTTAAAAGATTATAAAAGAAGGGAAAGCAGAGAAAATACTAGCTGTTTGCACACATTCATTCCTCCCTCTATGCTCCCCATTAGGAAGATTGGAACATATATATTTTCTAGCTTTGCATTCTTTACTTTGCAAGCTTGCCTTCTTCAGTTTATCTCCTTCAATGAGGAGACTAATTTCCTGCTGGGCATGATCAGGTTAAACCTTGTCTACTGGAGGGGAAGGCAGAGAAATGAATTCCACCCTAGCAGCTCCACAGGCATGGGAGCTCATAAAAATGGGCACTCCTTGTGACCCCTGTGCTTGTAATACAGAGTCTACGGAAGTTCCTGAATGGTTCAGGGCCTTTTGTCCTATGTAGCATAATCAGAAGGCTGGAACAGGGACATGGCATCAAGAAAGAAAGGGGTCCATGGAGATTATGATTCATTCTCAAATTTTAGAAAGCATCCAGATTTTTTTTGTGTGTGTGTCGTTTTTGTCTGGGGCTGGGTTTGAACCCGCCACCTCCGGCATATGGGGCTGGCACCTTACTCCTTTGAGCCACAGGTGCCACCCTGAGTATCCAGATTTTTAACAAAACTCACAGGCCATTCTAGCTTAAGCCAAAGCTCTTGAGATAACCAAGGAAGACACAATTTCGTTTGTTTGTATTTCTTCTTTGTCACAATAAGCCAATTTCTTTTTTCATTAGTCAGAAAAAGTCAATACTGCATTAAGGAACTTATCTACCAGAATTGTTTTCAGATTCTCCAGGAAGGCATTTTTGTAGATTCTACCCCACCCCTGGGTAACCCCGAAATGCCCATGCACCCCAGTTGTGGTGTACCTGTAAGTTACAATCAACACAGCTAGGTTAACTCTAGTAGAACCTCTGTAAGTTGACAACCCAAGGGATTGTAACAAACTGATCAACACATGGAGGTGGTTAACATAAGGAACTAGGCCTGCTGCACTGATACACACATGTGATCGTGACTGGTCTATGAAAATTAGGTTAACTTAAGGAAGTGGGCACTGTATGGAGCTGGTCAACTCTGGAGGTTCTACTGTAGTTATTGATTTCTTTCCTTCTCAAAAATGGCAGCAGTTAGGCTGACCACCAAATCAAAACTAAGATTATATATTAAATTAAATGTTCTAACCACAATTTTCTCCTAAGGACCTAGATGCTTCACATGAATTCTGCCTCTTCAACTGTCCAAATATATTCTAGTGGCACTAGGTAAAAAGGAATCAAACATTCTATGTTAGATTGACTGGGAGAGAAGAAAAGGTATTATGAGTCAAAGCCTGTAAATAAATAATGTTGTACCATATTCATGTGAAGTTTAGTTTGACAACATGGTAGAAAGGTAAAATGCTCCTTCCCCCAACACACATGCAGGCACAGAAGCAGTCTGGAGCTGAAGGTTGTTGGCTGTTTACATATTCAGCCACTAATAAGTATGTTCTCCAGACTGATCCCTCCCTTTCCCACATTATTCATTTCTATGATTTGTATAGAAATCCCTCATTAAACCAAAAAGTTTCAGGGTAAGGCTATCTTCTTGTTATCCTTAAGGCTCTGACAGTTATTGGTAGCCAATGTGTCTGCCACCTCAATTTGTGATCCTCATCACCAGAAAGTGACAGCAATGGGCATCTGGTCCCTAAAGGCCCCAGCAATAATAATTGTCATTATTGAAAACATTGAGTGTTTTTTTTTTTTTTGAGACAGAGCCTCAAGCTGTTGCCCTGGGTAGAGTGCTGTGGCACAGCTCACCGCAACCTCCAACTCCTGGGCTCAAGTGATTCTCCTGCCTCCACCTCCTAAGTAGCTGGGACTATAGGCACCAACCACAAGGCCCGGCCATTTTTTGTTGCAGGCTGGATTCGAATCCCAGGCTGGATTCGAACCCACCAGCTCAGGTGTATGTAACTGGCGCCTTAGCTGCCTGAGCCACAGGCACCAAGCCAACATTGAGTATCTTTTATGTGCAAAGCACAAGAAGGGCTACAAGGATGTTCCAAACAGTTCTTGTCTTCCAGAGGCTTGCATGGTCTAGAAAAGAATCCACCGGATTTAAGCTCTTTGAAGCCTGGTCCTTTTCAGAGTGTCAGTGGAATTAAGTGATGAAAATCAACAAGGGTAAGCTGACTAGTCATTCAGCAAATACTCATGACCGTTTAAACTTACACTTCTTCTTCTTCTTTTTTTTTTTTCTTAACTTACTTGATAGTACTGGTGAGTTAAGATCTAAGAGCGTGTGAAGAGAACAGCCAGGTTATCATGAATTTTATGGTGAACTGAAGAGATGTAGACTTGCACAGGTGAAAGAAGTGAGACATTTCGGAAGACGTGATGACACTTGGCCCAGAGCAATGCAGCTCAGTGTTGGCCTGAAAAACAACTCCAGCTTTGACATGGTTTGGGGAGAAGAGTGATGAGGATTGAGTTCTTTCTTCTGAAATTTGATAAAGTGATGAGGCAAAGAAGATGAAGAATTGAAGCATGTAGTTCATATCCTCCAGTTCTTTTAGGGCTACCGCAAAGAGATGGGGATTCCTGATTTTAAATAATCAGAAACTAAGTGTGGCTTTGGTAAGATAATTGTCCAGCTCTGTCACTGTTTGGCCTAAACTGTTTCCATCAGCTATGTGTATAAGATTCTGAAGAAGCTACTGTAAGGAAAAAAAAACATTTTTTTTTTCTTTTCTTTTCTTTTTTTTTTTTGAGATAGAGTCTCGCTTTCGCCCTTGGTAGAGTACCATGGCATCATAGTTACGGCAACCTCAAAATCACGGGCTCAAGCGACCCTCTTGCCTTAGGTTTTCATTTTTTTTGGTAAAGAGAGGGTCTTGCTCTTGCTCAGGCTAGTCTCCAACTCCTGATGCCCACCCTCCTCGGCTAAGAGTGCTAAGATTATAGGCATGAGCCACCATACCCAGCCAGGAAAAATATTATAATCAATTTTCATATAAAGAAAAGTTGGTAGACTAAAAATTAAATTAATCATGATTTCCTTAATTAAGTGGATAATTCCAGTTCACTACTAGTGAATAGGAATTCACATAAAACAAGTCAAAAGGACTAAACAGGCCTGGTTCTTACTTGAATAAATCAAGGTCAGTGTCAAGGTCACTGGCAAGGAAGTCCGGAGTGGCTTGGACTGAAGCCACTTATGTTTTGGGGAAAAAAAGACTTGTTTTCATTGCTCTAGTCATGAGTACAAATAGTGACTCAAAAAGCTTGAAAACTAGATGACAGCACAACAGCTTCTTATATGTCATTGCACTTTTTATTAAAGGACAAAGGGGCAAGTTAGGGCCAGAGCCTGCTCTGAAGCTTTAATACTTTATATTCCCTTGTGAATTTAGGCAAGGTATCCTATATACAAACCAATCAACAAAAATCATTATTAGATTTGGAGCTGTTCATTTACAATTTCCAACTAATTTCTCTTGCCTTATACGTGGCTTCATTGGAGGAAAATGTTAACTCAAGTTTATAAAGTATGGTGAACCTTTTCAAAGAAATAAAATTTTGAGAAAATTAAGACATTCAGATTATTTTTTAGAAATTATATACCACAAGAAATCTAAATGATGAATTGAAGGTGTGTCCAAGTAGCCAACACTAGTCAAAGAAGAAATTGTTAGTGCCTACCTCAGAATTATCCAAGGCCAGGGGCAGTGGCTTATGCCTGTAATCCTAGCACTCTGGGAGGCCAAGGCAGGGGGATCCCTTGAACTCAGGAGTTTGAGACCAGCCTAAGCAAGTGCAAGACCCTATCTCTACTAAAAATTAGCAAGGTGTTGTGGTGCATTGCCTGTGTAGTGTAGCTCCTTGGGAGGCTGAGGCAGGAGGATCACTTGAACCCAGGAGTTTGAGGATTCTGTGAGCTACACCGTGACCACAGCACTCTAGCCTGGGCAACAGAGCACACTGCAAGGGTACAAGTCAAATCTATCAAGTATTGAACATAAATGTCTTAACACAATAATTAAGTAAATGAGGTGAAAGCTGTATTACTTAGTTTGATGTAAGCATTCCAAATTGTATAAAAAATCAACACGTTGTGCCCCATAAATGCATAAATGTATTCATGATCTATGTATGTAAATCTTAATAAAAAGAAAAAAAAGGAATCATCTGAACCTCTTCAAGGTTTTAGTGGAATCAGGTGATGTCAACAACGGTAAGCTGACCATTCAGCAAATACTCATGACTGTTTAAACATTTTTTTTTTAAACTCACTAAATAGTACCAGTGATTATATAGTAACCATTGCCATGGTTAAAACTCAATTCTCAAAACATTGTCTGGGCTTTTTGCTACTTCCATATTTGATATGAACTATTCAGAAAATTTTAACCCATAGTATTTTTTCTTATTCTTATCTGAGAAAAAGGTAATGGGAATAGGAAAAAGGGAATCTGAGAACAATGTAAATATCCATTGTTTATTTAGGGGGCACTTTAAAATTAGTATTTTATTAATTTAAGAAGGGTGAATTAGGGAAAATGTGACTGTTTCATAAAATCTTTTTAGATCAGAAATAACCATTTTTAAAAATTACCAATGTACAAGTATTTCTTTTAAGCACTCTAAAGTTGTTATAGTAAATAAATTTATAAGAAGCTATATTTTAAGAAATCTGTAGTAGGACAGAATAATAGTATATGCTCTTTTTTTTTGTTTGTTTTTTTGAGACAGAGTCTTACTATGTCACCCATGGTAGAGTGCTGTGGCATCATGGCTCACAGCAACCTCCAACTCCTGGGCTGAAGTGATTCTCTTGCCTCAGCCTCCCAGGTACCTGAGACTACAGGCGTGAACCACAATACCCGGCTATTCTTTGTTGCAGTTCTCATTGTTGCCTAGCAGGCCCTGGCTGGGTTTGAACTCGCCTGCCTGGGTGTATGTGACCAGGGCCCTAACCAGTGAGCAACAGGTGCCAAGTCTATAGCTAATTTTTTATTTTTATTATTTTAGAGACAGTGTCCATTCTATTGCCCAGGCTGGAGTACAGCAGTGCAATCATATCTCACTGTAAACACTGAATTCGTGGGTTCAAGTGCTCCTCCTGCCTCAGCTTCCTGAGTAGCTGGGCCTACAGGCACGTGCCACCATTCCTGGCTAATTTAACATTTTTTTCGTAGTGGTAGGGTCTTACTATGTTACCCAGGATGGTCTAGAACTCCTAGCCTCAAGGGATCCTCCTGCCTTGACGTTCCAAAGTACTGGGATTACAAGTGTGAGTCACCACACCCAGCCCTGGTGCTTACTTTTTGAACTGTGATCGCAAGTCTTTTATTTATTTTTAATTTTTTTTGCAGTTTTTGGCCGGGGCTGGGTTTGAACCCGCCATCTCCAGCACATGGGGCCGGCACCCTACTCACTGAGCCATAGGCACTGCCCTCAAGTCTTTTATTGTATAAGAGTAATTTTTTTTGGCCGGGGCCGGGTTTCAACCTGCCACCTCCGGAATATGGAGCAGGCACCCTACTCCTTTGAGCCACAGGCGCTGCCCTATTTTATAAGAGTATTTTTAAAGTTTTCTTTTTCTTGTGACTGACTTTTTGAAGAGACCAAGCCAATTATCTTGTAGAATGTCTCAAATTCTGGATTTGTCCAGTTGGTTCCTCTTGGTATCTGTTAACTTGTTCCTTAGTCCCCTGTAGTTGGAATTTAAGGCAAAAGACTTGATTAGATTTAGGATGAAAAATTATCTATATTTCCAGCAAAATTATCTCATAAGTGACGTCATATAATTTAGATCATATTATATCTGAGGCCCACAATTACCAGGTTAAGAGTGATATTAAATTTGATCACGAATTAGACTGTGAGCATAAATCTCTTATTAATGATACTTTTTCCCCTTCCAAATTGAGCCAAATGTAGCCATCCTTTGGTTTTGTGGAAATACTGTTTTCCTCCAATTTTTCACCTAATGATTTAGCATCCATTGGAGATCCCTGGTGAATCAACCAGTGAGGGCTGCAACATGGTGAATTTTCTAATTTTGCCATTCTTTCTGCATTTTTTAAAGCTGGCCATTCTTCTGAAAACATACTTGTATCTTAGGCAACATCTCAATATTAAGTTAGAGTAAGCCATTCTGACTCTTTTATAACTGAAATGAAATCACTAAATAGTTTTTGTATGTGAATTTTTGATTAAAAAACTGAACTGATGGATGGTACCTGTGGCTCAAAGTAGGGTGCTGGCTCCATATATTGGAAGTGGCGGGTTCAAAACCAACCCTGGCCCAAAACTGCAAAACTGCAAAACAAACAAACAAAAACAACAAAAAACCCCAATATTTTTATACATGGCTCCTTTAAACTGAGAACTATGCAAGGAGTTGAGGATACAGGGTGAATAAAACAGCCTACACTATGCCTTTCTCAAGAGCTTAGTGTCTAGCCATAATAAGTATATATTCCTCAAAGGAAAGAATTATAATTATCTGCCTACAACTTCAGGTAGTTTTTCACAAAAAGCTTCCTAATGTAAAATCTGAAATCATTGGGGGAGGCAAAGATAAAGGTAAAATAACACATGTAAATGTATGAATAATATTGATTATTCCAAAAACTTCATAATTAAAAAAAAATTTTTTTTTGGCAGTTTTTGGCCAAGTCTGGGTTTGAACCTGCCACCTCCAGCATATGGCGCTGGCACTCTATTTGTTTGAGCCACAGGTGCCACCCCATAATTTTAAAATTTTTGAAGAGATAGGGTCTTGCTATATTGCCCAGGCCAGACTAGTGCTCCTGAGCTCAAGTGAGCCTCTCACTTCAGCCTCAGCTGGAACTACAGGTTCCATGTCTGGCTATAATTATAAAACTTCAGGAAGGCCAAGAGGATTAAAGTTACCTTCCCTCTCCCTGCTCCATAGTGCCCTGTGCACATTTGAAAGGAAATTTTCATTTTTATAGTGAGAGTTTGCTTTTTCTTTAGTAAAATTTCAATAATCAAAACTTCAAGATACAGTGAAGATGTATATTGTTAACATTGTTTTCCTATGTGCTGCATGCCAGCTAGGTATACATTTCACCCTTAAGTTATTTATATAAACAAGTATTCCTACACCAAAAATAAAGCAATGTAAAAGTTATAACTCTAAGCCATAGAGTTACTTTTTTTTTTTTTTTGAGACAGAGCCTCAAGCTCTCTCTTTGTAGAGTGCTGTAACATCACAGCTCACAGCAACCTCCAATTCCTGGGCTCAAGCGAGTCTCCTGCCTCCACCTCCCAAGTAGCTGGGACTATAGGCACCTGCCACAACACCTGGCTTTTTTTTTTTTTTTTTTTGGTTGCAGCCGTCATTGGCGGGCCTGGTCTGGATTTGAACCCGCCAGCTCAGGTGTATGTGGCTGGTGCCTTAGCCCGTTTAGCCACAGGCTCCGAGCCCTTGGAGAGTTACTTTTAAGTAACAAAATAGTATCTGGTTCTTTGTATATTTTCCTTATGAATTAATAATTTATGGTGAACTACAGTTGCCAAAAGCTATAATTAACAAGATTATGTTGTTTGTCCAGTTTCAGCACCAATAAACAAATTGTGGTTTTGGTTTTTTGGAACATTTTCATTTGTAAAAATGTCATTGGAATTCTCAGTTCTGATGGCCTATTAATCAATTCACTGCCCCCAAACAGAGTTATGGTACTCAGACAGGGTCTACTCTCCCTTCCTCACACTGGTAGTCTCTTTTTTTCAAATCACAGTTAACATTAGAATACCAGACAGTTCACTTAACATGAACTACTAGGAGTCAATCATTATTTCACAAAAACAAAGCTGAACTTCATAGTTTCCTGTATACTAAAAAGACTACTTGGCAATTTGTTATAAAGGTCCATTTATGACAGGAAACCTGTTGAGCAGGAAACCAAGTAGCAACATGGAACGGAATTGAATGAAAGTCCTCAAACGAGGAAAGTTATTTACATTGTCCATTGTACGTCTTGCTATATTGTAAAAATAGTGAAGGAACATGACCTTGGAAAAGGTTTGATCTAATGCAAAATGTAACTGGACTTTTGATCAGAAAATAGTTTTAGCCAATATAAAAATTCCTAATCTTAAAGGAGAATAAAAATTTTTAAATGCCTCAATTTGGTTAGAATTAAGTGATGATTTCAGATGGTCTTAATTGTCTTTGGAAACTGAAAAAAAAGTTTGAAAAAACAACTACTGGCAAAAGATATGTAGTATTATAAAATGGAGATACTTAGTACTTCATGAAAATTAGCACAAATTATATGTGCACTAAACAAGCAACGTGGCCAATTTGCTTTTATTTTTCACACCTATAGTCATCTCTAGTGAAAACTAAAGGAGATTGGATATATATACATTTTTTTTCTTTTGGCTGGGGGCCGGTTTGAACCCGCTACCTCCGGTATAGGGGGCTGGTGCCCTACTCACTGAGCCACAGGCGCCGTGCTGGATATATTTTGAGATAGATTGTTTTTCCAAATAACGGTCCTATGATTAGAAGAAATTATCTTTAGTTTTTTCAATATACATTACTTTACTTTTCAGGCTCACGTGATTTTTGCAGAATACTACAAGTTAATCAGTGGATAGAAAGAATAAACATATTGGGTGGCACCTATGGCTCATTGAGTAGGGTGCTGGCTCCAAAAGTGGCGGGTTCAAACCTGTCCTCGGCCAAACTGCAAAAAACAGAAAAATAGCCAGGCGTTGTGGTGGGTGCCTGTAGTCCCAGCTACTTGGGAGGCTGAGCCAAGAGAATCGCCTAAGCCCAGGAGTTGGAGGTTGCTGTGAGCTGTGTGACATCACAGCACTCTACCAAGGGTGATAAAGTGAGACTCTGTCGCTACAAAAAAAAAAATAAATAAATAAACATATACCTTGGAATGTAATAAATATGAATCCATTTGAGGGTGGAATGGATTATTTTTTCAACTGAGAAGACATTTAATATATACATTATACTTAACTAAACTTGGCACTTTTGACACTGATTAAATTATGCAAATGAAATGACAGAATTTAAAGGAGAATTCATACGAAAATACTTAATCTGGCATTACATGTGGAGATAGAGGTTGGCTAAATCAGTTTAATATACATATTTTCAAGCTTTAGGTCGTCATATGTTAAAAAAAAGTGAGGTATGAGGTGGTGCCTGTGGGCAAAGGGTTAGGGTGCTGGCCCCATATGTTGGAGGTGGTGGGTTCAAACCCAGCCCTGGCCAAAAACTGCAAAAAAAAAAAAGTGAGTTATGTAATCTCTAGAAGTCTTCTAGCTTCACATTCTATGGAGTAAGTTTTAGTAACAACATCAGTGTTTTTTTTTTTTTTTTTGAGACAGAACCTCAAGCTGTCACCCTGGATAGAGTGCAGTGGCATCACAGCTCACAGCAACCTCCAATTCCTGGGCTCAAGCGAGTCTCCTGCCTCTGCCTCCCAAGTAGCTGGGACTACAGGCGCGCACCACAATGCCCGGTCATTTTTTTTTTTTTTTGGTTGCAGCTGTCATAGATATTTGGCGAACCTGGACTGGATTCGAATCCGCCAGCTCAGGTGTACATGGCTGGTGCCTTAGCCTGTTGAGCCACAGGCACTGAGCCTCACCTAAAACATTTATACAGTTATGTCCTGCAGATTCCATATGCATTATTTCAATTTAAGTGTACAGTACTGGCTTTAAAAATATACTAAACACGTAATGTGTATGCTCTTGGAGGTGTAAACTGGCACACTCTTTCTTTCTTTTTTTTTTTTTTTGCAGTTTTTGGCCGGGGCTGTGTTTGAACCCATCACCTCCGGCATATGGGGCCGGCGTCCTACTCTTTTGAGCCATAGGCGCCGCCCAGCATACTCTTTCTTGAAAGCAAATAGGGCTAACAGTATTAAAATACACTGTGTATACACTTCGAGGGCCCATTTCCAGTTCTTGGACCACAAAGGAATAAGGCAATAGTTTTTTTATTTTAAGACAATAAATGAAAATGAAATTTCTTAAGGATGTTTAATATAGTCATCATATATAATAAAAATGTAGAGACGAAGGCATGTATATTAAAGGATATTCAAGCCAGAGCTTACAATATAAAAAATTGGTAACTAAAATATACAACTTCAGGAGAGTTAGTTGCCTTCCTGTAGTACTTATTCACTTGGAAAGGTATTTATTATCTTCCAGTTTTTGAAATTTATGGATTCCTTTACTAACAAAGTAAACATACCACTGGCAAAAGTGGTATGTTATTTATTTATTTATTACTTATTAATAAATAATACGTTATTTATTTATTTTGCATGTAGACCCACTACTCAGAATCACTGATATTTTGAATTTACTCTAAAAGAAATCATCAATCCATGAGACTAGTTAGCTCCTTAGCTACTACATTTTGTTACCAGAAGAGATCCAGAAAAGGAGAAAAAAGAAAAGCAACTTACTGGGCCAGAATAATTATAAATGACTGAAGCACCATTTTTTGTTGTTTTTAAAGTTCAGAAAAGACAAATTATATTATATGTTCTTAGAATTGCCAAATAGTCACTGCTTACTTACTATGAAGGGCCAGAGAGACAATGTACTGCAGCCAACACATTTAATAAGAATACAAAATGCACACCAGAGGCACATTCTGGGGAATGTAAATGAACTACCACAAGTAGTATCTCTGCTGGAAGAATAAAATAAGGCTCTCTCAGAGTACAAATATACAGGAAGGAATGATTTAAAACAGGCTTACAATCATATGACACTGTACGTATTAAGCATTCAAAACAGGCATATTAATTAAAAATCCAGGTAAAAGGCATTTGAACATATATAACAAATCTTACAGTCCATAAAGTTCATGTTTAACGGTAATTTTAAGTATTCATTTCAACACAAGAAATGAATAGGTGAAAATACATATCCCAAAATATTAATTATGATAAAAATCAAAGGAACTTTACATTTAAAAAGGATTATGTTACTGATAGAAGCACACAGTGGACAGGGCAACCACTTAACACAAAACCAACAGTGCTGAGCAACTGAATCAGTACTGGCCTTTCAACCCTCTTTCTCCCTGGTACCAGCACACTACTCCCAATTACTTTCTCATTAACCAAGTGAAAAAATCCTTCTGTTTTCCCATCCCTCGAAAGGTATCAAGAAAAACCAAACAGTAAACTGAAAAGTTGATTTTACCATAAACTTCAAATATGGTTTAACAAAAACCGAGAAACCCAACATTTAGTACACAGTGCTCCTTTCCAAGTAAGGAACAGACATATCAAACATTATCTGAAAGGGGTTTCTTTACGGATTATGTACATTGGTTGAACAAGAATTACTGTATCTGAGAAGGCACTCTGTGATTTAAGGCTTACACGGTATTATTACATGTGGAAGTTAAGAAAAGCTGTCTAGGCATTCACTTCTATGAAAACGGAATTTACACCAAAACAAGCTTCTTAAGTACAGATTTCTACTTTAGAAACCATCCAGAATTTCCATTCCCAATGCCACCTGTCAAAAAAATTTTCTTAAGCAGGTTTCATTACGAATCAAAAGAAATTACAAACATAACCGCCAATGACTTTGGGTGATGCTAATTCAATAAACTTAAAAGCCTCACAGAAACGACACTGTGATTCCCATGACTTAAAAAAAAAAGTCTAAACAAAATTACAATGGTACAGATTGATTTTTAAAAAGGTATTTGCCACAGCTCCACAAGCTAATCAGTCATTCATTAGAGCTGCTGCCTCTGTGTGGACGCTGCAGGAACACCATATAATTTTTCTCTGTAAAATAGCTTCTTTTTTCTTTAAGACAATACATGAAAATAATCTCTTAAAGATGTTTAATATGTTCATATATAAAATATCTGATGTTGATACAAATCATGTAAACCTCCCTTTGGAAAAGTTACAACTGGCCCTCATTTCCAGGACCAAAAAAAACCGTGAATTTTTATCTTGTCAGTGCAAATCTATTTTAGATGTTTTCAAACTGTTAGAAATAGCCATCAACCCTCACAATACAAAAGGATTTCTCAAAAAGAAAAATTACTGTTTTTAGTTCATAGAAACTATGTTTACATTAAAATCACCCATCTTCCCATCAAATTTAATAATTCAATTGTTAATGTATGAAAAAGGAAAAATTAAAGCTGTTTGTGCAAGACTCACTACAATGGTTGTGACCTATCCCACTTCCCTCAACTCTGCTTAATTCTTATTAGGTTTGTTTAGAAATATAACAATGTGATTTTCTTTTTTTTTTTCCAGATGTGATTTTACTGTTCTTCAAGCCAAGATGGGGCATCCACTCCAGGGGTTTTCAATTTGATATGAAACTGTTTGAGTGTTTGTTCAAGTTGCTTCTGATTCCCAGCAAAGTAAGCGGCAATGGCATTGTGGAAAAGGACCAGCTGATTGTGCAATACTTTAACCTGCAGATAGGGCAGAGTTACAAGACCATGTATTAACACCAAAGACAATGAAATAGAAGGTGATTTATTCCATCCTTTAATTAAAGAGTATATCTCTCCTCAAGAAAAGCTGTTTTAACAATGACAAAGTATGGCTTGGCACCTGTAGCTCCTAGCCGCATACATTAAAGAGCTGGTGAGTTTGAATCCAGCCTGGGCCTGCCAAGTGACAATGAGAACTGCAACCTTGGGAGGCTGAGGCAAGAGAATAGCTTAAGCCCAAGGCTGCTGTTTGAGGTTGCTGCGAGCTGTGACACCATGGCACTCTACTATGGGTGACAGCCTGAGACTCTCTCTCAAAAAAAAAAAAAAAAAAAAAAAAGGACAAACAATTTCACAAAGGCCAAGTATACATTGCCTTGCAGGGTCACTG
>CAUYON010037428.1:0-29635 GCA_963573935.1 Arctocebus calabarensis | reverse complement strand
CATTCGTTTCCTGGCCAAGGAACCCATACACCTATATATACCCTGAGACTAAAGGCCTAAAGGAGGAGATGGGGAAAGACTGGGAGAGAAACGGAGAGAGCTTCTCTCTCCCCACTAGGGTTCTCTCCCTCTACCAGGAGCCTTAGTGTTTTCTGTATTATTTTCTGTGAATAAATTCTGTCTTACCACTAGGGGGTGAGGGGAAATAATGTAATGAAGAATAATAAAATACATGTTAATTGAAAAAAAAAAAGAAATAATAAACTGAACAAAATCCCCTCTCTCTGTCTAATCTACAAAATAAAAAGTTATCTGCATGAACTGTTAAAAAAAAAAAAAGAAGCTGAAGCAATTTAAGCCTAAGCAAGCAAAAAAATACAAATAAAAAAAACTATTAAAACAGAAATCATTGAAATTAAAACAGGAAAATTAATGTATGCAGCTATGATTTAATAAAAAATAGGAAAATTATTAAAGCAAATAAAACAAATAAAAATATGGAAAATCGAAGAAAGACAAAAATCAGTTCTTATAAAAGATCAAGTAATTCATGACTATCTAGTCAGCATAATCAAGAAATAAAGAGAAAAGGGACAATATCGTGAATGAATAATGTCATCACTCCTGAGCCCAGAAAGCACTATAATGAAATTCATATAGTTGTATGTCCTCCAACTAGGTAATTTATATGAAATGGACCAATTCCTTATAAAACACAGGCTAATGTAGTACTAAAAGAGAATCTTAATGTAAGCAAAGCAAAGAAAAAAAATCATTTAGGAGATAGAAGGCTATCTGGATGGAAGACAAAATTTGACAAAACAATCTATCACACAAGAATAAATCGTTTTTCTCACTCAAAATATGCAAATATTCTTTCCCACTGTGTAGGTTGTCCATTTTTCTTGATTGTTGTCTCCTTAGCTGTACAGAAGTTTTTCAGTTTAATTAAGTCCCATTTGTCCATTTTCGTTGTGTGTGCAATTGCCTTGAAAATGTTCTTCATAAAGTCTTTCTCCAGGTCGATGTCTTTCAGTGTTTTTCCCATGCTTTCTTTGAGGATTTTATCATTTCATGCAAACTAGGACAACCTTCTTGGAAGCAAGTATGGAGAACCCTCAAAGAACTCACACTAGACCTCCCTTTTGATCCTGTAATCCCATAATTGGGCATCTACCCAGAAGAAAAAAAATCCTTTTACCATAAGGACACTTGTACTAGACTGTTTATTACAGCTCAATTTATAATTGCCAAAATGTGGAAACAGCCTAAATGCCCACCAACCCAGGAATGGATTAACAAGCTGTGGTATATGTATGCCATGGAATATTATTCAGCCATTAAAAAAGATGGAGACTTTCCATCTTTTGTTTTAACCTGGATGGAAGTGGAACATATTATTCTTGGTAAAGCATAATAAGAATGGAGAAGCAGAATCCTATGTACTCAATTCTGATATGAGGACAATTCATGATGAAGGTGGGGGAAGGGGAGAGGGAAAAAGGGAGGGGGGGAATCACAGGGTATGTCACAACTTTGGGGGGCAGGACACAATTATAAGAGAGACTTTAACAAATGCAATCAATGTAACCTGATTCTTTGTACCCTCAATGAAACCCCAACAATAAAGAAAAAGTATAAATCAATCTTACTGGATGTGATGGGAAAAGGATCAGCCTAAAGGAGCCTGGAAATGAGTAAGGCTAGGGGCAAAAGGACTCTATCTACTCTTGCTGGTAAACTTTCCCTTGGAAGTATGGCTTAACCCTTCTGATATTACTGTATGTGTATGCTGAAATTGGACAATCAAGGAAATAGATGACAGGTAGTGGCAACTAGTTTCTCATTTTTGGAGTGAGAATTCACAGATAAGCCAAAGAAGGAGGTTCAAATTATCTATGTGGTAATGAATTATAATTGAAGATAATTAGTACATACTAGTGTTTTGCTTCATGCACTGCTTTACACAGAAATCTCGATAAGTCCATAATGCAGCAGACATACATATATTTCCTTGCTCTGTCAGCTAAGAGGATTTATTTTGGATATAAGCACATTTGTTCAAAACCCAAATACATAATGAAAACATTTTATTCCACATAACAACTCTGTTGATATGTGCAAAATGTGTATTTGCCATATTGCACAAATAATTAAGCAATTATAATCTTTTCTGTGTCATAATATTAGAATCTCTTTTGTGTTGATGAAAAAGAGATTAAATTTCAAAATGGCATTGAGAATATAAACAGAAGTGGTATGATAACAAACACACATATTTTAATTTTCTGATATTTCCAGGCTACCATCAATACTATTTTCTCAGAAAACATTTCGTATGTGTTTATACACACATGTGTAACTAAACTGTGATCTCTTCTGCATGCTCACTTATAAATAACTAGTGCATAGCATAAAAGGAAGTGCAAAAATAAAAGCTTTTGGGAAAAATAAATATATGAGTAAATGCCTGAAAAATGCATGCAGTAAAGGACAGGAAATATATTTGTAGGTATGTTTCTACTGAGTTCCAGATCAACTCAATTATCTCAGTATAGTATCTTCATTCTACCTTTCATATCATATATGTGTATAAATACTATATACATATAATAGATACAGATAGATTTGGATTAAGATATATATCTTAATATCTGTATCTATCTGTATAAATATAGTGTTATTTACCAAGGCACTAAGAAACTATGACAATAATTTTAAGTAGTTGCCAACTTTAATTATAGAATTAAACATAGTATTCTAGTCAACTCTTACAAATTGGCCAATATTATGACAAACACTTGTTTGTTATAACTTTATATTAACGTTTCCACTAGGGGGTGCAAAAGGGAACAAAATTGAGGGTTATCTCATATTTTATACTAAGAATTAATAAAGAAAACTTGTAAGTTAAAATTATTTTTAAATTTCTAAAAATTATGAAGTTGAATTGTTTATGCATAGTGTGAAAATAGCTTTATTTAGCTGTTAATACATTGGGAGAAGTGGTACTATAGAGCAAAGTGTTTAAAGACAGCCCCTAGGGGGGCAAAGCTGAGTTTAAATTTGGCTTTGGTATGCACTGTTTGATTTCATAGTGGGCAAGTAGCTTAGGCCTTGTGAAGCAATTATCTTTAACTCCAAAATGTTTTCAGGGACCCACCACTAAACCCAGATTCTGTTCTTCATAGATACATATATACTGATACCTTTGAACTCCCAAATATTTGGTAGGTTGCCTATCAGGCACCAGTCATAAATCTCAGGTGCTTTTCTGCACCATTCAGGGTGTTATTTACAATTTCCAACAGTCCTATAGAATTAAGCTGTGGTTCATACCTATTCAGATCAAATTCTCATACTTCATTGTTTAGCATTACCACTCATACTCGCTCAATTATGTTCACTGGCCAAAACCATTGAAAATTTACTAGAGAATCAGGTCCAAACTTTTGAAAAAATATTAAACATTAGTTATTAGAGTAATCTGTAGCCTTTTCTCCATGAAGTATGATGCTTTTGTCTTCTCACATCACAGATGAGCTCTGATCTAAGGAAAATAGATATGGCTTCTGAGGGTCCTGTGAAATTTTGTGATGTCCACTGCACTTTAAGCTTTACTCCTATCTTTTATAAGTAAGCACCATATCTCATATACAGATGGGCCCACCCATCCTTAGCAATTAGTGCTCTAATTCTTGTTAGGAAGAATAGGGATGTTTTTGAGAGCAATATTGGCTCTAAACACTCTGATTTACTGGACATTGATGGTCTCATGCAAGAGTTACTAATGCTCTATGATCTATCCTTTCATGCCTGTAACAAAACAGACTTTATATAACATGAAGAATATTGCTATGGAACATGGGGTTGCCAACTACTCTTCAGTATTACAAAATCAATGTCTCCCACTCCAGAGGCAGGGTGTCATTTAAATTGGACTCCCAACCCATAGCTACAATAAGGCACTACATCTATTTTGTGTAATGTTTAATCTGTGATTAGGAGCAAGGCTGATCCATGGAGACTTAAGCTTATCTCAACAAAGGATATTTAGTTGCCCTTTACTTCTGCTCAGAGTACAAAGCCAATGCCTTATCATTCTATTAGTCACTGGTCATGTTAGAACAAAATTTTCCCATTTCTTATCACAGGTATTCATAGCAGATTTTTCAAAGACAAAAATGGGCATGATGTTCATATATAGATTTAAAGAAAACCACACAGGCTTTCATTAATATTTGATTTCCTTCCACTGTGGATCATAATTATTTATACAGTTTTGTGGACACAATGTACACTTTTCAGGTGATGGGTAGGATAAAAACATGGGCTTTTCCATTATGCAATTCCGTCATATGACAAAAAACCGTTTGTACTTCCTGAATCTATTTAAACTCAAAAAAAGATCATGAAAAAAAATGTAATGTGTAAATACTGGGATGTAACCTACAGGTACAGGACTAACCCAAGTTTATTATTCTTTGTAATAGATAACACTTGCTCTGCCAAGTTTACAAATGCCATTACCTTTTGTAGAAGTCACAAGAATGTGACTATCAACAAATCAGAAGGTATAATGGTATATTCACATCAAAGTTATGCATAGCTAAAGAAACTATAATTTTAACCGTTGAAATACTACAGAATATTATAGTGTTTAGTTAGACTATACTTTACAAAATGCTTGATGCTCCTGAATAGCAAGGATATTAACTTAACTAATGATCCTTTAAATGGGTATGTAAAATATAATTTAAGCTACTTGCAACATGCGAAAGAGAGGCATCATTTGTTACTGCCAAAAATCACTGGCATGTGGAAATCAGAAAATCATTAGCCTTGATAGAAATAGCTTAATACAACAGAGACGAGAACACATTATTTAGAGCAGTTAAATGACAATTGATGCAACCACTGGTGAAATGCAGGAGAAAAAGTGGATATGATTTAGTGAATGATAAATTCTGCCCTTAGTATTTATGCATGCAAAGGAACGGAAATCTTTGCTCATTAACCAAGGCACTTAGTTTGTGAGCCAAAATGCTTCAGGCTGTAGCCCTAATTGTCATAAATGTTTATCTCAGTGCAAGTTTAATTTAGGCTTAAGAAAAAAAATGTTATCCTGAGTGATGAATATTCTGCAGTTTTTTATTTTTCATCAGCCTAAGCCAGTTAGCTCACATCCTTGCTCATGTCCTTTCTCCCCAACAAGGTGTGCACAGTCCTGCAGCTACAATTAATCTCTCCTTTTCTCCCTTCATGCCCCACTCTTAAAATCTATAACATGGCTGTGGAGTTCTGCCTTCTAAAGCACTGATTTTTCATAGCTGTTTAGTAGAATGGCATACTGTGCTGTCATGTTTGAATGGCACCTGCCAATGTGTTTTGTTTATGCTCTTGAACCTCTTTGTGATTAACATACTGTTTTCTAGTTGACCACGTCTTTGATACTCAGCAAATACATTGATCACTATAATGGATAAAATAGAACAACAGTGTGCAGCATTATCTGTGTGATGCCTTCGGTGGAGGTGGACTGTGCTCTGGGCCCAGCCACACCATGTAAACCCTTGTAAAAAGTAAGAAGTCAAATAATTATCCCATATTTTTTATGTTAATTTCCTTTTAAAACACTTTGCAGCCCAGTGTGGTAGCTAATATCTGTAATTCCAGATTCTCCAGAGGCTCAGATGGGAGGATTGCTTAAACTCAGGAGTATGAGGTTGTAGTAAGCTATGACTGTACCCCTGCACTCCAGCCTAGGCAACAAAGAAAGACCATATCTCAAAAAAAATAATAAAATAAAATCACTATGCAGAAAACAGATCTCTGTTGGGGTTATCATGACATTATTTATTAGTAACATTTATGTAACTCTCTGCCACTTCATTCCAAAAGGAAATAAATTGGGCAGGCCTTTATAGATGTATCTACTCATATACTCTTTAATGCTGAGAGAGTTCCCAAATAAAGGTCACACCTCAGTGGTAAAAGCCTTTACTGTGAATAAGGACCCCAAGTAAGCAACACCAAAATATGTGAAGAGTACAGAATTTACTATTATAAATGTAGAAACAAATGAAGTATTAGAAACTGAGGTGTCACCTGCCTAAAGCAAGCAATAGTTACTGAGCTCATATTTGACTGTGAATTGTAAAAAGAAGCATCTTTAATACAAAGCAATGAGAAGAATGCTGAGAATTGAGAATGCTCAAATACAATCCAAATTAACTTTTTAATGGGTCTTAATATCCTATGGATCTTCCCCTTGCACAACTAGAAATATAGATCCACTCCTTATGCCAACATTTATTAGTTATAACTTTAAAAGTAAAAATGATAATACACAGTAGCAGAATGCTTCTGATGATTTGTACCCATATTCCTTTTAGTTAAGGGTATCTCTAACTAAAAGGATAATTTAGTGGAACATCTTTTTATTTTATATTTTGAGGGGACAAACCAACTCAGATCTCTGGGACACAGCCTCAAACACAGCACCAATAGACAGGTAAGCTCACAAGCTGTGTAAATTATACAGCCTCACCTTCCCTGACCCAGGTAACTGATGTCCAAGGTAGATTCTTACCCAGGAAGGGAACAGCCCATCCATTGACCAGCTGGTCAATGATACACTGGATTTTTCTCTCTCAAATATATAAGCTAATAAATCAGAAGTACATTTACGCTAGAAACTCCTATTTTTAAGCATATAGTGCTGATATGTAACCAAGAAAAGTTAATCTCCAGAGAGAATAAAAAATGGAACAAATGGCATTGTGAAAAAAGAATAACTATTTTACTATTGAAAAATGGAGAAAAGTAGTTTTTCAGGTTCAAAGCCAATAGCCTGTACCTAGGAAATTATCTGGAAACTTTTCCCCCATACCCTTACACACACATCATACAGCGGCTTAGGCAAGCTTGAGGGATGGTTATTTTCTTACTAATTAAATGATCATGACTGTCATAAACTCGATGAACCTATTTTAAAGGAATGTTGAAATGATACATGAAGTAGTAACGTAAAAACAAATATGTGCATATGTTTTTCAGGACAATAGTCATGAGTGATGTGTAATTTTAAAGAGATATAATTTGTTATTTATATTTGTTGCTCAAAAAAGCTGATTTTAGAGATTACAGGCCTCTGCTTGAGATCAGAGGAGACCTGTATTTACCCTTGACTTGCTCAGGTTCGGACAAGGCAACCCTTCTCATGGAGTTTGTCTCAAGATTCTAACTGTGCCAAGACAGTCAGTTTTGTAGTATTCCTCTTCATCTACAGGAAGCAGAGCAAGGCAAAATGTCTTTGCTTAACCATCTTTTAAGACTATATCCCTATTCACCTTATTTCAATTTGATTCTCTCTTAGTTGGAATTCATTTTTATGATATATTTCTCTGCATTGATTTACACTTAAATGACCTAGTTTGTAATAAACGTGAAATTTCCCACAAAAAGTTGTAGAGGATTTTTAATTGCCTGGTTTATAAGGAAGAAAAATTTTCTTTTTAATTCAGTAATGGATAAGTTTGAGACATGTCCTAATTTTTATGTATTTGTTTATTATCTACATTGTTTTTTACCTTTGATATTCAAATATTTTCTTCCTTTGTAACTTATATGATGGTCTTTCTATACTAATTTTGGCTAGTGAAGATTCTTTTGATCTATGAACTTAAATATTTCTTCAGCTATATAAATAAAGAACATATTATTCTGCCAATATACTAATCCTAAGAAAACAATGTTTGTTAAATAATTTGATATTTTTAAAATAGCATTTTCTTTGCAATTAACCCCCAAATCTTGCCACTCTTCAGGATTGATAGTGAATTGTAGCATAGTTGTTGTTACCTGTGTGGTTGTGAATTATTTACACATGAAGGAATCTGTGAATCAGTGTTTTTCTTTGGATGAAATATTTGGTACCTAGATAAACAAAGTAGTTAATTTTTAGTGGATTTAAAAAAAAATTATTTCAAATATGGACACATATAACATTGTAGCTCTGAAATAAAAAGTTAATGTGTGTCTAGATTACTTCTCAAATGCCAAACAATGCTATTAAAGGTGTTACCAATTAACACATTTAAAAGAGAGCTGAAGTGAGAAAGTTCTGTAAGATCCAGGTAAAAATGTTTTAGTCCTGGAAGCAATATCATCTCTGTAGAAACCACACCCTTAGAAGGAGAAAGCAGAGCCAGATAATATGCAAATGTATTGATGTGACTGCGTTCCACTAAAATTTATTTATAAAAACAGGAGGC
The DNA here is from genome assembly GCA_963573935.1 of Arctocebus calabarensis. Classification (NCBI taxonomy): domain Eukaryota; kingdom Metazoa; phylum Chordata; class Mammalia; order Primates; family Lorisidae; genus Arctocebus; species Arctocebus calabarensis. Next base: position 21,359 of record CAUYON010037428.1, on the reverse strand, counting down.
AGGCCAGATTTGACATTTGGCCCATAGTTGCCAACCTCATGGCAACATTCCGGAACCTGGAGTAAGTGTCTTGACGAATGTGTTTATAAAGAATTCTCACTTAGGTGTTGAATATCCCACTATGAAAAGTTCCCAGCTGAATTTCAAACAAGTATATTAGTGTTCAGTGTGTCATAATTCAATTGCATAATTAATCATATTATTTATAGAGGGTTCATTTTTATGTCTTACTAAGTAACTTCTTTTTGTTTCAGTGCTATTATTTTCTCTTTTCTCAGTCTCGAATGAAAAGAGACCAATCTAAACATTTTTCCAAAAATAGGAAACGCAAATTCCCTCCAAATCTTCCAAATGGCCCCTTCTTAGATGCTAGAATCACTCGTATGCTAATATGTTCATTGAGATGCAAAACCCAACACAACTTTTTGGTGTTCGCTATTCTTTATTGATTGTATATCTGATATAGTTTGGATTTTTGGCCCCTCCAAATCTTATGCTGAAATCCAATCTACAGTATTAGAGGCGAGGCCTGGGGGTAGATCCCTCATGAATGGCTTGGTGCCCACCCCAGGATAATGAATTAGTTCTTGCTTTACTAGCTCATAGGTGGCTGGTGGTTTAAAGGAGCCTCGTACCATATCTTCCTCTCTTTGCTCCTTTTCTATCCATGTTACATGCCTGTTCCTCCTCCTTTGTCTCCTGTCTTCACTAGATGCTCTATGAAGCTCTCACCAGAAACAGATGCTAGCACGATGCTTCCAGTGCAGTCTGCAGAAACTTGAGCCGTATACACCTCTATTCTTCATTAATCACCTAGCCTCAAACAGCACCAAAATGCATAGCAGCACCAAACAAACTGATACAATATCTTTTTAACCTAAGGAGAAAATTTCTTGTCCCACTGATCAATCACAGTACCGTGAGTAGTATATTTTATTCATACCAAGTTTAAATATCTCTTTTACTTCCCAGAAATACTAATAGAAACATTTCCATCATAAGAACATAGTACTCCATGGATCACATCCTAAAATTTGAGGACTTTATATCCTTAGACATAAATCAACTAGTCCTAACAGTTTTTGTCTCTAACAAGATTGAGTAGCTATAAATTGGTGTCAGCAGAGTACTATTAAAGAAAGTAAAGATAAAAATGAGAAGGTATTAAACAGTTTTTCCTGCTGGATAAAGCCTACGCTAGGATAGATAGTAATTTTCATTCCACTTTTTAATGAACAACCAATGTCTTCTAATAAAGAGAGTGCAGAAGAGGCCTGTGAAAAGCTAGCACAGACACCGAATGAAAAGACCACATGAGAATCCTGTCTGCCCACTCCAGTTACTAAACTACTTAGAAGATGTTGATTATTCACAATGTGGCACGCTATGTGTTACCACACTCTACACCTTCAGGATTTTTTTCCTCGTGAAAAAAATGATGCCAACAATTGACATCACCAAAGAAATTATAGATCATGTTTATTTCCTGATAAATAAAATATCGTCAATTATTGAGAGTTCAATATGTTTCATTTAGTTGTATAATCTGTGATAATATTAGGAATGGAAATATATTCAGGCATGTTGTACCTGATATAATTTTAAAGAATCCTTAAATTGGTATGATAGATATCTTTAGCTGCTTGCCACAATTGATAAAATTTATGTACATTTAAAACATCATGTTAAAAATGTTGTGTCATTGCTTTACAAAAATAGGAAATAAAGATTGTGATTCCCATTCATACTTTATAATCTTATTTAAATATTAGTTATATTAAATCAAATAATTCATTAAAATGGTACATATTTTAATTGCAAAATTGTAAACATTGTGTTCATTGTTCTAAGATGATCCTACATATTGGAGATTTATTTTTTCTTGAATTTTTCATGGCAATGGTTTGGTAAAGAGACTGTCTCCCTCAAGCCACAGTTGTTCTATAGTCACTAGTTTTTAAGGCCCTCTAGGCCAATAAACATTAGTAGGAGAGAGAAAGATCAGGATGACACCAGAGAATCATGTCTTACTAGTTTCCATTGCAATCAACTTCAAATCAAATTTTCCCTCTTCTCATTGCATAATTTGGAAAGCTACAGATAGAATTTCAATATCCACTTGCAAAATCTATGTTATTAGTTAAGATTCCTATTTGTTTGGAACGGAATATTTACCTTTAGAATAGGCTCAATTGGCCTATTCTAAAGTTAAATGTACTATAATACCTCTAGACCATTTATGAAAATCAAAGAGAGCAATGTTATGGTGCCATGAAATTAAAGAATGAAAATTGTTTTGCTGACTTTCGTCTTTGCTTCTGTGTGGGTATGTTTTTATTAATATTCACTCACTTCAGACTCATTTATTCTGCAGATATTGCCAACATCATGTGATTTTGATGTTATTCAGACCTTTAGGGAGATGCCACTTGCATCTCCTTGTGTCTCCTTTGAGTATCAAGTCTAAAAATAGCAGGCATGATAATCTCCATCCAAATTAGATCAAATGTAAACTCTAGACCAAACAAGAGCATCCCGGGGTACATCACAGAGTGAAATAATGGCTTCCATGGTAGCCATGGGCGATGTCGCTAGAAGTCGTTCGGAAAGAAGGATATGGCAAATCTCTGAAGAAGGGGTAGATCCTGTTGGGTAGAAAAGGAGTATGTATGGCCTCCTATTCTGTGCATTTAATGTGATTAAGACACAGTATTAGCAAATTGTATCACAAGTAGTCATCTACTTGCCTTGATTTGAAGGAGACTAAGAGGTTTTCCTATTCAATACTATATCCCATGACAGCGAGATAAACTCGTTTTATTAGGTGACTCAAAATTCCTTGCATTATCCCCAGACCTCATCTAGTTTAGTGTCTTACTTTTAATATGCAGAAGTTGTGAACCAAGATGATTAAGTGATTATCCAACATCACATTATTTGTATAATAAGTATCAGAAACTGCTAAGCAATTCAGCAACAAACCCATATCTTAATCCCTATTTTTTAACCTATTCTTTGAAGCTGGAAATTTTTCTTCATTTAATTCCATGACAGAATTTTTAAAGTTGGATCTTCAGATTACCTGCATCAGAATAATTGAAAATTTGGATTTGGATGTACCCACTAGTCTCTAACACTGAATCACAAACTCCATCCATTGCGGTCTATGAAACTGCATTCTTTACTAAGTCCTTGAATAATTTTTGTGCGTGCTGTAGTTTAAAAGTTCTACAGTGTTGTACTCCAAAGCCATTGATGGAGAAGAATTAGTTGAAAAATAACTGAAAGTAATATAAACCCAGGAAGGACACATAATCAAGAAGTGCCCTCAAAGTGATAGAATGGTAAGAAAATCCTTCTTGCCCCCCTCCAGCCTTTTCCCCACAGAATGATCTCACTAATATTATTTTCCTATTTTCCTATTGAAATAATTGAACTGTTCTTTCTACAGACTAGAGAAGGTGGTGCTGACTTTGAAAGATATCATTTTAAATGGGAACCTTAAGTAATAGTTAATATTGGTTCTATATCACTAATTGAACAGTATTGGTGTTTACAAAATGCTTTTCTCCAACCATGTTTTTCCTAACTACTATTATTGCCGGCATTTGTGTCACCCCATTGGACTAAATTTATATGCCTCTCAATGTTTTATGATTATACTCTAATATTACTGAAAATAAAATGCATAAACTCATATAAATCCTGCAGATGATTTTCTTTCCAAGTTTTAAATGATTGGTCTTTGCTGTCTAATTACAGAGGTATAAAAATTTAATAGCAATTCATATGCACATTATTGTAGTGTTACTTGCATTTCCATAACTCATTCTTTCTGGGGAAGTTTAAAGATTAACTTGATACTTTAAATTTTACTGATATATTTCCTTATGCTATAAAGGCAATTCTTTCTGTGTTTGTTCTTTGATGTAATCTGGAATAAAATGAAGTAATCTTCAGCTCCAAAAATATAAAAAATAAAATGCATGTATCATTAAATCTTCGAGGTTGTTTCACATCCTAGAATTATACTGTAATTTGTTTTTTAGTGGCACCATACAGCTTTCTATGCCTATATATCTTTAAATTTTACAAATATTGTAACGTTAAAAAGTATTCATTTCAAATTTGATGCATAGTAAAATATTTAAAAATATTAAACCCTGAAATGTCTTGATTTTATGCTTTATTTAACAATTCATTTTTTAAAAGGTTTAGAATACTGGTTGTGGCATAAACTACATATTTTTCATGTTTTTAAAAATACTTGTCTATTTACACAAACATGAATCCAACTTTGTGAATATATAATCAACCTTTGAAATTCACTTCATTGCAATGGGAAAATAGATTGACTAACTCACATCTCTCTTTTTACTTTTTATATTCCATTGATTTGAAAAAGATTTAAAAAGTATTTGAGTCTTCAGACTATCTCCAAGTCTAAAAGCAAATAAGCCATTTTAAATTATGCCATCAAATGACTTTATTACCTGTTTTGTTTAATTATACTAATGAGACTTCAAAATTTACATAGTAAAAACATGCTCAAGCAATCTAGATTCTTAAGATACAGGATGTAATTGAAGTGACTGATATTAAGACCAATGTGTTGTGATGTAGTGCTATGATGTTGGAAATCATAAATGTAAGTTCTATGTTTCTTTACATTTGAATTTGTAAAGAAATAATGACAAAGTCTTAGAGATGCCCAGTCTTCTATAGTGGATGAGTGAAGATGTTTGGATTGTTTTCTTTGAAAGAGTATAGACTATATATTAGAAAAAAAATGCAAAGTATCCAGAGATGATTAAGAGAGAAAATATCACACCTATTTATAATTTTTTTTACCTATTCTTTTATAAGTCCATATCTAAATAAACATTGGTTTGATTGCCTTTGATACTTTAATGGCTTCCCAGTATGATGTAGAAAATACACCCTTTATCTAATCACATTTAAATCTTTAGAATGTCTTTTTTGGATTCCAGAAAATGTATACATACATGATTATTAACAATGGGTTACAAATAGTTTATCCATTTTAGTGTACAAGCTAATACTAGTTTGCATTTCATAAATAACACAATTATACTGACCTTTGCAAACTGATAGTCAAATGGTACCACAGAACATTTTCTAATCGGTTTTAAATTATTTCCATATTAAAAACCATTTATCTCAAAACTTCAAACATTTTCACCTACTGTGTTATCAGAAAGCTTTAAGATTATATTTAGATGCATGTTGGAGATGCCTCAGAAAAGGATATATTAGACTGGGCACAGTGGCTTATGCCTGTAATCCGATTATTTTGACCAGCCAAGGCAGGAGAATTGCTTGTGGCCAGTTCAAAACTAGCCTGGGCAACATAGGAAGACCCTATCTCAAACTTAGTCCGGCATGATGAGACAAAAAATACACACTTAGCCTGGCATGATGGTGTGTGCCTATAGTCTGAACTACTCATGAAGCTGATACAGGAGGCTCCCTTGAATTCAGGTATCTGAGGTTACAGTGAGTTATGATAGTGCCATTGCCTCCAGTCTGGGTGATGGCGTGAGACCGTGTCTTTATTTAAAAACAAAAAAAGACTGGTTCAAGAATAAGTACTAACTGATCACCTGTCATAGAACATCTTTCCTATCATAAAATATGTTTTTATTATAATTATATTCCCAGTGAGTTTTACCCTATTAGGTGCAAAAGCCAAATGTAGGAAATTTTCCCAGCATGCAACCTGCTTACAATGTGATTCTCCCCCTCTCTGCCTCCCATTGGCTGGCTTTGGCAGGACTGCTTCTCGCAGTCCCAATCAGCAGGACTGGACACGCTCCCCACCATGCTCTGTCCTGGACAGCTCCAGCAGGCTTACTGAATTTGAAAGAGCTTTTCACAGCCAGAAGCTCAGTTTCCAGAAAGATCTCTCTCTCTCTTTCACAGACACGCACACACACACACATTTTGACACCATTTATCACTAAAATATCTTTTTTCAAATAGAACTCCATTTGTTTAGATAATTATATTTTCCTGTGAAGTTATAAGAGTAAGTTGAAAGTAGAAATACATCACTCAGCATGGGGGAACCGATACCTGTGTACTATGTAGATTTGCCACTGCTATTGCTGAAAATTGGGAGATCCCACTGTGTCTGTTTCTGCTTAAAGTAACCATGGCATCTGTATCCATCATCTTTCCGGTAATATAGTCCGGAATGGAGACCTTGTTGACAAATGTTCCTTAAGATTTTGCCCACTGATTTCTAATAGTGGTGGGCTGATTCAGGTTCACCACAGAGGTCATGGTGTCAGAGTCGAGTGCAGAAGATGTGAAAGTCAGGCTGAAAGGTGTTGCCATCCCAGAAATGGCCTTCAGAAGCTGAGCTGGGCTGGATCATTCAACTAACCTCTCTCAGCGGAATAACAGTGTGCAGGAAGAGATGGCATTTTGAAAAGGAAAGAAAATATTGTACACAGGGTACTGAGCATGGGGTAGGCTCATGGGTTTCATCTTCTTGTGTGCCAGTTTCTTTTTCTCTTCTCTTCCTCAAAATAATGTGTTCCGCGAGTGGAGTTGCCTGCCAGGCCATAAATTCCTGGCATTAAATTTGTATTGCCTTGGAATAATTAGCACCACTTCACACTTTAAGGTATGAATCTAAACCTTATGAGGTCAGTTTTACCTTGAGAAAGAGGAATCTGGAATTTTATCAGCTTAGTCGGTGACTTAATAGTCTTTAAGTGTCTTGTTTTTCCGAATTTCTACAAAATAAGACTGGAATAGAATGTATCGTCTTCACTTTACACATCCCCCCTCATAGCAACTGAATTAGCAGCCATAATCTGAGAATTAGACAAAAGCATCTTTGCTGTATTTAGTGCTGTTTTTTTCCCCAGAGTGGAAATCCTAATTTCTCCATCACATATGTTCGAATGCCACCAAATTAAATTTTAATGAGGGCTGATATTTGAAAAGTTATATAATCTTTCTTCTTAATGTTTCCCCTCTGGCTTCCTTTCCTTAGTGAAGAAAAAGACTGCATGTGCACCCCTCCGCACAGAGACACGTGTCACACTCTGGCATGGAATATGTCATTTGTAATTCCTAGGCAATATTTTACAAAATTTTCCACACATTCCCAGTTTCAAAGTCTTTAAAAAGAGATTATATCCTCATCCAGTAGTGTTTAAACTTTCAAATTATTTTAATTGCATAAACATTTTTAAGAATCCAAGCGGTTCCAGTATTTCACGTTCTGATGCCCCCCATCTCCTCCTCTTCCTTGAAACTCCTTTTGCCCTTTGAGAATCACAGCTCCAGAGCTTGTAGTTGGAATATGACACCTTCGATACATTCGTGAATTGATCATTACTTTTCTGAATACGACAATATGAATGATAGTCTGGAAAGATATTTAAAGAGAAAAGTACTTTGGTAATTAAGGAAATTTCATATATAATCTCTAAATCTCACCATAAGCATATTTGTTGAATGGTGTACTATTCACATGCAGACTTGTTTTAGAAAGGAAATTTCCCTTTATTTTGATTTTGAGGAACTCTGATTGATTCATCTCATTTTCGGAAAAGAGCTCCTCTTTCATGTGTGCAGAAACACATTTAATGTAATTCCTTCTTTCAATATACACAAGCCTCATATGCATAATGTAGTAGCATATATGCTATTCTATCAAAATTTATTCTTTAAAGCAATTTGGCATTGGAATTCTTTGGTTCAGCTGGAAGATTATTGAGTATTATTTTTCTTTCCATTGTATATTTTTATTCATATTAAATATTAGGAGAAGTCTGTGCATTTTAATTTCTGGTAATATTTTGCAACTGTTAAGTATATAGCATAGAAATTAAACTAGTTTATCACTATACTTTAAAAGATTATTTTATTTATGACAGAATTATCAGTCAGAGCAACCTTAATGCTATTTCCACCCTAATATACTATCTGTTAGGTTATGACTACATAATTTGTAACCCCCATAGGATCACGAAAATAACTTTCAGATATTTTACCATTAAAATGTATTCATCAGCCACAAACTAATCTTTTCATTAGCGATGTGATTCAAGTTTGAAAAGAGAATGTAGAAATCTTCAATTATATCCAGGCAGCAATATGTGATTGAAAGTCGTATCAACACACTTTGCAATTGGTAATCGCCATGATAAAAATGCAACTGAAATGAGAAAGAAATCATCTTGATGACAGCAGACTTCCTCCTGATAATTCTTATTTTCTGCGAACAATGGTCAATTAGACCAACCGAGTAGAAAATGGTGGTTTACTACCTCCTCTGCTCATCAAATTCCCCATGATATTTAAAAATGTATTTATATATATAGCTAGGCTTCATGTGTAATCATCAAGGATATTCATTTTTTAAAAAATCTTCACATAAGTTTCCAATGTTCAACAAGGGCTAAAAATTACTGAGCACTAGTTAAATGAATGTAAATTGCACCTGAGCTTTGGGTGGCTTCATAGAAGCATTTTGAGAAATATGTTCTCACTATATAAGTAAACACATAATGGGGAGATAGAATTTGGATTAAACTTTTTACTTTTACATTTACACTGCTGTGCTCATACATTTGATGCAGTTTACTACAGAGTATTAGAATACAACCCCAGCCTACCCCTCTTCCTTCTTTTCCTATGGCTGTTCTGGGGGCTTCCAGCACTCCAATTATTCCAACCCTCCTTTCCCTCCAACTAGCCCAAATCATTCTGGCATCAAGGTTCAGCACTGCTCTTTCCCCTGCCTGTTGAGCTCTTTCCCCAGATTCCATTTGATCCTTTCCTTCCTGTGGTTTAGAGTTCTGATCAATCATTACCTATTGAGAGAAGCCAGCCTGGCCAACAGGTATAAACAGTACCCTATTACATTACAGTAGGGTTTTTCATTTTTTTTAATCATTGGTATAGACTGTATAAATATGAGGAATTAATAAGTTTTTGCTTATTGTGTGTTTCATTTTCACTTTTCTCTTTAATTCAAGTTTCATGAGGACAAAGTTATTTTCCTCATTACCTCTTGGCCTACAATCGATGCTAAAATAGTATTATTGGAAGAAATGAATTGAACTTAGAAGAAAACAAAAAGTCCACTTTTCCTCCCATGATCTAGGCTGTGCTTGATATGTCTTTTTCTTTCTCCTCCCATAATTCTCAAAGCCTTTCAGAGCCACTGTTTCATTTTTTGGCATCATTGCAATCCATTCCTTTCCATTTTAGCACATCTTATGATCTACATTGCTTTCTTTGTTCACCTAATTATGATTATTTTATTTATTCATATGTTTGCATATTTATATTATTTCTGTCTTCTCAGTGTGTAAATTTTATGGAGATGAAATTTATCTTTTCTTTTTTTCTAGGTTCTTGATTTTTCAGGAATTTAGTCTTCTACAGAGGGAAGATCAACAAAAAAATAATTAATGAAATAATTAATAATAATGAAAAGTAACACATAAGAAATATATCCAAGTTGTGGGGATATGATATAGGAGAGAGAAATTTATTCTGTATGGAGAGGATCAAGAAAGCAATGAAGGGAAAAACTAAAAATGCCTCCTCAATCCTCCTGAATAATATAAGCTTTATTAGACCACACATTGGGAGATGTTTCCTTACCTGGTATTTACTTAATAGCGTATTTCTTTTTAGATATGTGTTATTTCTTTAGCAGTATTCTAGATTTGTGGAAGTAGAAGCTATGATTTTCTTACAACCACCAAATCACCCAATGTTGTATTTCTCAGAATATATCCTTGTTGTTAAGGGATGCATGGTTGCATGGTCTCCCACCGACTTAGCAATCATTTCTTGACAAATGTATGTCAAGTCCCCTTCTTGAAACAAAGAATATGCTAGAGACAAAATGTAAAAAATCTCTGTCCTAGAGTGGTGCCTATGGCTCAAAGGCGTAGGCACTGGCCCCATATACCAGAGGTGGGGGGTTCAAACCCATCCTCGGCCAAAAACTGCCAAAAAAATCTCTGTCCTATAGATTCTATAAGGGTTGGGAAAGCAATAAATAAAAATCAATAATTTAATATATTAGATGGTAACTGTCATGAAGAAAAATAAACGCAAAGGAGGCCAAGAAGTGTGAAGATGGTTTAGATCTTAAATAATGTGGTTATTTAAGGGTAACACTGAGGAAACTGAGAGAGGTGAGGGAGTGAGTCATGAGTCATGTCGGGATCTGAGAATGTGCTTCACTGGCAGAGGGAACAGAAAGTATAGATACCTGGAGTGAGGTGTACACCTGGTCCATTCAAAGAGTAGCAAAGGGGCCAAAAAGCTATAAAGAAATGAGCAAGGGGGAAGGAAAAATTAGAAGACAAAATCAAATATATAACAGGGGACCAGATCTTTAAAGTTCTTATAGGCCAATACAAGATGGAGGTTTTTATTCTAGGTAATTTGAAAAGCCATTAGGAGTTTGTGGGCATAGGACTTAGATCAGTGGTTCCCAACCTGTGGATAGTGACCTTTTGGGGGTCGAATGACTCTTTCACAGGGGTCGCCTAAAACCATCACATACACCCCATACAAACGCAGGTGTATGAAAATAATTTTACGGTTGTGGGTCACCAACACGAGGAACTGTATTAGAGGGCCATGGCATTAGGAAGGTTGAGAGCCACTGATGAAGGTGATCTGATTTAATTTTAATAGAATCATTTTGACTGTTGCCTAAGAGTTGAATGAAAGTGGTAGGGAGTGTGGCAGCAAAAGCAGAGAGACCAGTTCAGATGCTGCTGTGGTAATTAGTATGAGATGAGGTGATGACTTGAAACAGGCAATTTTGGTAATAGATGTGACAGAGCAGAATCAGATTCTGGATCTATCCTGAGACTATATAAATGATACTTTCTCAAAGAAGTAAGAATAACTTGAAGTTCTGAGCCCTTATTTACTATAAGTTGAAGAACAGAACTGCTATTTTCTAACTGTAGAACACATTTGGTAGGGAAGACGAAACTCAGTTTTTAAGATGAGAAGTTTGGTAGAATGATATTGTGTAGGCAGCTGAAAATAAAGTCTGGGGACATTATTCCCCAGGCTTCTCTGTCTTCTACAGAACAATGATATTGAAAGCAATGGGATTGGATGAAATTGTTAGGATGAGACTCATTGAAGAATTTTCATATTAAAAAGGAAGTGTGTGCTTAGAAAAAATAGTACTGATAACAGGTTAAACTGGCTATGGATGAGATGAGTCACTAAATTATTGCATTACCTTCTCTCAGACAAAAATTTCTTAGAGATTGAATGTAAGCAAGGGAAGTAGGTGTCTAATGGGAGGGATGATTTTATACTACATGTGAGGAAAAGAAGAAGGAGCCTGATATAGTGACATAATGTAAGGGTGTGAAAGAGAGAAATGTAGACAATTATCAGGTCTCGGTGAGAAGTAGAACAAAGGGGAAAAACATGGACATGTGCATCTGTTCTGAAAATGGAGTTGCAGTATAGAAAAGTTGTATTCAATTTTACAAAAATCTGGACTTGGACCTATATTACATGTAGGAAAAAATTTTCAAAAATAATACTAGGACTAAAATAAAAAATATTCTTTCCCTGAGTATAGGATGTGACAAAACCAGCCTTGAGATGATATCTAAAACTCTAAAAATATAGTGGAATCCTCAAAACAGCATTTGAAGTGATATAAGAAAAAGTTAACAATGATAAAACCCAGGTGGAAATATTGATTGAGAAGAGGTAGAGGAATAGAGAGCCAGAAATACATTAGGATACAGTACTACAGGATGAAGAAAACAAGTACAGAGTGGGGTAACAGCCCCAGGGAAGCGTGTGTTCCCCAAATTAAATATATATGTATTTTTTCAGTTATACCACCAATTTTACAAGTGACAATGACCTCTAATTTCAAAACTCTGTGGCTATTTTTGTTTATGTTATTTCTTTGGTCTTGATTTTTTTTTTCTTTTTTTTGCAGTTTTTGGCCAGGGCTGGGTTTGAACCCAGCCTGTCCAGTTTATGGGGCCAGTGTATTACTTCTTTGAGCCACAGGCACCACTCTGGTCTTGAAATTTTTTTTTGAAATATTTAAATTTATTCTTGATTCTCCTTGCTAATGTATATTAAATAAGTATGTTAGTTTATAGTTGCTGGCAATTTAATTGTAGTTATGAGATTATTTACAAGCCTGACCACCTTGGACAAAGTCTTAATTACAGTCACAAGAATTGAGATCACAAAAGCCTCCAAAAGTTTTGATAGATTGGTATACACTCAAAGGTATATTTTCAATTGTCTTGAAAACTGAGTTATTCCTTGGAGTGAACTCTACATGGTGAAGTGCTACACTGAATTGGTAGTTTGAATAATTCTTTTCTAGTTACCTAGAGTCATTATGATATAGTTGAAATGCTCTCAATTGTTATTTTATAAATGTAGAAAAGTCTTCTTAAAAAGCATACATAAGTGTGAAGAAAACGTGTCTCGAAACAAACTCACACATGTGAAGTTATATGCACAGTACAAGTTCAATCACCTTCTACAAATTGTCTATCCTCTGCACCACATTCTCTGCTCTACTCCATAACTTACACTGTGGTCAAGCAGCTTTCCTTCTCTACAGATCTTTCTTTAAGTCCTTATCTGTTATCATTGTCCATTAGAATGTTCTGAGATGAAAGCAATAACCTGTTCTGTGTTCGATAACGCAAGAGGCATTAGCCACATGTGGCTATTGAGCTCTTGAAAAGTGACTCATGGCATTTTGAATTATTTAATTTGAATGTGAATACCTGCATTAAGGTTAATTTATTAAACTTTGGAGTATTTATCACTTATTAGACACTATGATGTAGAATGTAAGTTTATGAACCTGCTTTAATTCTCACAAAAAATACATCAAATATTTCCATTTTAGAGATGAGGAAGCAGGTATAACATATTAAACAAATGATTAAATAACAACACTAATGAATTCTGTTTCATATATTCAGTAATCACTAGTGGCAGTCACTCAGTTTAGTAGTGGTCACTAGTCCAGTATTATTACTAGTTGCTTAGATTGGTCCTGGTCAATATTGTTAAGATCCACTAAGCTCGCAGTGGTGTCCAAACTATTGGCTTCTCTGGGCCCTTTGGAAGAAGAAAAATTATGCCACACATTAAATACACAAACACTAATGAAAGCTGATGAGAGAAGAAAAAAAAAAAAGATCTGTGCATAATTTTCATGATATTCACCACTACAAATAAGCAAAAAGTCGTCACATAATTCACATGCAGCCCATGGGCCACAGGTTGGACTCTCCTGAGGGTTATGTTATTACCCCCAATTTTAAAATTAAAAAAATAGTCATGAAAAAGTTACAGAATTTACATAAGGTCGTAATCAATAAGTAGTAAAGCCCGAATAGGAGAACAACCCAGCTGATATCAGAACTTGCTTTCTTTTCTAGTCATATATTAGTAAACTCCTGATAAGAAGCAAAAGCAGAATTAGTATTCTGACTGGGTCAAAATAAGCATGAATATGTTTTCTTGTGCCTCGGTCCATCATTTCCCCAACCTCAATAACAACAAAAAGCAGTTTGACTTTAAGAAAACTTTTCTCCACTCCTCATTCCCCTTCCCACCAAGAAAAATCTCTTGTCCCTGAAAACGTTTCGCATTAATCTCACCATGTTAAAGAACATCTCCATTGACCCAAGAGCAGAGCAGTGGATCAGCGAGTGGTGCAAGTCTGGTTTGTAGCTGAGCAAACCAGCTCCGCTCCTGTCTTTACTGTCCTTTGGGGCTTTACCTCCTCTCCTCTTTTGTTTATCACCACACCCGCCTTGGCTGGCAGAGATTAATTCTACTTTTTGAGATTTTTCCTCTTTACACTGAGAAAGAAAGTGTTTCATAATCTTTCCATAGGAAATTTAGGCATTTTACTCCACTGACATTCTTAGACTTCCTGACGAAATATCGCTCAAATCATAACTTTTGGCAGAACTGTGTGTTACAGACTTGATATTTTAATATGAGGTTTTCTTCAATAACTTAATAGGTGACATTTTGCAAGCAAAAAAGAAATGATTTTTTTGCCTTCACACACTAATCTTGAATCAGTGAAAATCTATAATTATACCACTTAAAATCTAAATGTATTACCTTAAAAACACAATATACTGTGATTAGTTGTCATAACTATAAAATTTACTGAGTTCAAATTGTGATTTATTAGGGTTGAACTCAATTCTTATCTGAATTATCTTTTTTTTTTTTTTTTTTACAAAAATTGATTGATTGGCCATATTGTTATTTGGGCTCTGACAGAGCATGGAGGAATATTGTGCATGAGACATTAATCAGGAAATTATGCATTGCTTTCACAACTGGACTTTACTTTGTAATATTGTATTAGCTCTTAACATGCAGATTATTTTAGGTAATTACCTCATTTTTCAGTGGCCATTTGATGGATAGAAGTTTCATGCAGATTCTTCTGTGTAATTTAAAATCTTATGGTGATTTGTTTCTTTGCTTCTTCATAAAAATCCTATTTTGAATTGTCACATATCAGACTCATGAAGCCAGTTGTAGAAAACCTTGGTTTTAGAACCTCATTTTCCAAGTTCCTTTTAACCCTACATGAAGCTGGCAAATTAAGTGTTACAAAAAACAAAACAAACAGAAAAAATAGTAGCCTCTTCTCTCATCTAAAACTGTGCCCAGGATTTGTATTTTTGTCTCATTGAAGTAAATGCTGAGAGACCTTCTAGCCCATGAATAGAGCCTGGTGCATTTAAACAGAATTCAGTCTTCCTAGCAAGTTCACCTAGCAAAGTTAATGTCATTTTCTTCTTTAAAAAGTACAGTTTTAAATACTCACTAAAAATTACACATCATAAATGGATGTCTCTATTCTCCAGTTTTAATAGTACATAACTCAGCTGGTGTTCAAACATAATAGCTTCAATTAATATTATAATATGACAAATCAAAATAAGTTGGCCATTAACTGTGTCATAGTTGTAGTTATCAAGCACCTATAATGTATTAGCAGACCTCTGATCCAGAGTTTGATTATATATAGTCATATATGTGAACTGCCCAAGACATTTAGATCATTCTTTCCCCATATTTTTGAATCCAGCATGTCATATAATCATGAATATTTGTTGTGATCTTGTCTATTCAGTAACCTGCTGCCATAAAATAGCTTCCCCATAAATGTCAAGTAATATAAAATTGAATGCCTATATTTAAATAGATTTTAACAGATAATAAAACTTTTGAGATTAAAATGGTTTCATTCAGGGAAGCAGACAATTCTTTCCACAGCGTGCAATTTATGTGTCACGTTATGTAAAATACAATTTTAAAAATACTTTTTAAAAAGCACAAATGAAAAGTTATCTATTGAATTAAACAAAAAAGGAAGCCAGTGTTCTCATCACGGGTCTCATTGAAATTATGAAATATAATGACAAAGTACAAACTTCTATTTTCTAAACATTGCTCTGACTAGACCTGCTTTTTGCTAATTCCCGTGGGGGTTATTACAGAGACTCAAGCTATCAAAGCAGAATTTTTACTCACAACCTAACCTTTCTTCATTTAAAACAAAACAAAGGAATTAGGGAATTTTGACATGCTATGATATGAAGCATAAAAGAAAATTGCTTTTCCACTTACAGGTATGCATTTGGCACGTTATCTCTGAACACCCAGATATATCACAGCTTACAATTGGTTCACCAGCACAAAGGATGTATCTTGTCTCTGGAAATAACAGCTACTGACAGTCTTTCACTCCCTAAATATTAAAATGGATGTGCAAAATTAGATGTCTGATAAATAGCATTTTTAGGAAGAGTTTTTTGGAATAATAAATATTCAACAGTCTTCAGTATAGGTTAGAAATAGGAAAGGCAGGGGTGGAACGCCCAATTAGGTTGCCAAATAATTTATGCATGAGGGAAAACAGCTCTCACGTGTAAGAGAGAGACAGATGGATTCCAAAAGAGGGGCCAAATCTGAGAGATGCCTTTGCTCCCAAGCCAAAGTCAACCAAGAGCACATCTGAAGTCAAAGTTGGGATTATTGCCTGGCTGCAAAAAGGGAAACTGTACAAAGTGGGGAAGAGAGTGGCTTCTAAAAAACAAGGTATTAGAAAAGTCTCAGGATAGGATAATAGGATAGGACCATGTATTAGGTGATTTGGGAGAGAGTTCCAAGATGTATAGCTAATTTTATGATTTGGGAATTCTAGTAACTCTTACTTAGAAAGCAGGAGGTGTGATGCAATCCCAAGTCTGGAATTGGTACAGAGGCAGCAATTGCTAATTCAGCAAGGATAGGCTGGCTTTTAGATCTTTACTGTTATTTGAATGATATTTATTTTTGTCTGAGTTCAGACATGAAGTTTTGGGATGTTTTGTGTGTTGGTTGGCTTCTTGATTCATCGTGGTCACGCAGTGCCTTTCCTGATGCTGAACAAGAGACCACCTGACCTGATGGTACCACCCAGCTCCCAGATGACAGGGCTTGTTTTCTCTTGCTAATGATCACTACAAAAATTTTGGCTAGGCCTGATGCGGTGGCTCACTCTTGTAATCCTGGCACTCTGGGAGGCTGAGGCAGGTGGATTGCTTCAGCTCATGTGTTCAAGAACAGCCTGAGCAAAAGCTAGCCCCTGTCTCTACTAAAAATAGAAAAACTAAAGCAAGGGGATTGCTTGAGCCCAAGAGTTGGGGATAACAATGAGCTATGATGCCCAGACATTCTATCCAGGGCGATAGCTTGAGACTCTGTCTAAAAAAAAAAAAATGTTGGAAAGAGGATGATATATAGGGGTTACATCCTGAGAAAAATATAAATCAACATGTTTTCTTTTTTTTTAATGTACTTTGGGATCAGTGTTATAGATTGCATTTCAACTAATTATAAGAGTTAGATTGCAGTATCCATCTCCATTTACCAGATGCAAAAAGTGCTGGTGGAAGTCAAGTAGGGAATTTACTTGCAGCCACACAGATAATAACAAGAAAGTCTGGGATTTAAATCTTGATCTCACAGTTTCTAAAGCATGTAATTTTTGTGCTTCAGTAGTACAAGGGGTCTGTAAAGTCTGTGCAAAATTTACTATGTTAAACTATTTTAAATTGCACATAAATTTTATATCCAGCCTGTGTATAGATCATGTTCTCCTGTTGATGGACATTTGGGATTTTCAGGTTGGAGCATTTATACACTTTTGTAAATATTTCCTGATATATATATATATGCGAATGTTGCCATTCAATAGGAGTGAATGTCTGGATCTGATGATATGTTTGTCTTCAAACTTGGTAATTGATGGCATCCTGTCTTCCAAAGTGCTAAACCTGTTTACACACTCTCCACCACTGGATAAAGGATTCCTTTGTTTCAGACTGTTGGTGTCATCTTTTAAATTTTGGTTTTTCTGGGTGTTATGGTTACAAAACTTTCTGTGCTTTATAGTGATAGAAGTGCTTTTACCTTGCATGTTTCTGTTAATAAAGTTTCATAAACTTCTGCTTGTTTGTTGACCATATAAATATCATTCTTTGTTAATTCTCTGGGTGATTTTCTTTCAGATTTGTGGCAGTTAGTTGTATATTCTTAGTATGAGTCCATTAGAAATTAGAAATATAAATTATACTAGTTAGGATTTTCCAAGGAATAGAATCAATCGATTACATAAAGATAAGAGGAGGGTTTTTTTATGGAAATTTTCTGCAACCTGGAGAACCAGGAAAGCTGGTGATATAAGTTTGTCCTAGATTCTGAGGGTCTGAGAATCAGGACCTCCCATATGAGCAAGCAGAAGATGGAGGTCCCAGTTCAAGGAGAGAGAATTTGTCTGTGTCTACGTTTTTTTAGTTTAGTCCGGGATGTCAAGGAATAAAGTGATGCCAGCGCTTTTCGGGGAAGGTGGATCTTCTTTATTCAGTTGGCTAATTCAAATGCTAATCTTTCTCAGAAACACCCTCACCAACACAACCAACAAAAATGTGCTACAAGCTATCAAGGTACCCCTTAGCTTCCTCAAGCTAACACATAAATTTACCATCATATATCTGTGGTAAATATCTTTCTCCACAATATCACTTATTTTTCACATCTTTAATGACATCTTTTGATGACTGGAATTTCTTTATTTTCATGTAGCTAGTCAATTTTATTTCTCTTTCTAGAATTCTTGCTTTTTGAATCCTATTTTAGTGATTCTACTATCTTGAGATCAAGAAAATGTCTTACTAAAATATTTAGAAAAACTTTATTATTTTTTCCTTTACATCCCAGCATTTAATTTATCTGGAATTCATTTCTAATTATAGTAGAAAGCCAGTGTTTTTTCTTCCATTTCTTTCTCAGATAACCATTTGCACTTGCACTACTAATTATCCATTGTTGCACTCTGACAGAACAAAGCATCTGTATCTGTGTGGTTCTGTTTTAGAGTACTTTATTTTATACCTTGGTGAACTGGGTTATTTTCTAGTTTGGGATTACGGTGAATAAAATTATCATGAACATTCATATTTTAATATTTGCAGTGATCTAGGTTTTATTTTCTTTGGGGTAATACTTTCCTTAATTTTTTCTAGTGGTAGAATTTCTGTAATAAATTATAAGAATATAATAAATCTTACAAGAAAATGCAAAACTATTTTGAAGAGGTCTGTACTATTTTGTGTTCTTATAAGAGATGTGTTAAAGCTCCAGTTTATTCCTGTCTTCACCATGTTATCATTAGGTGTCTGTATGTATGTTTCATATTTTTTGTTATTTGTTTAAAATATAGCCATTCTATACATATAGGTTTCATATTAGTATTGAGTACATTGGATACTTTCACCTACACACTCATATGAATGACAAAATACAAATATAGTCAAAAGGACTTTAAGATGGTGGCCAAGTAATAGCTTCCTTGCAACTGGGCACGGTGAGACTGGGGAGAGAAGAATTCAGGCATCTCTGGCTGGTGAGATCTGCCCAGAAATATCCCTTTGGGGACACAGGGAGACAGCATGAGGCTTCTGGACTCTCTGAGGAAGGCAAAAGCAGTGGAGATCTGGCAAGTGGTTGCATGTGTTCATTCTGTCTAATCCTGCTGGCAGCTATGACTACAGCAGCAGTGAGATTGCAAATCGGAAAGGCCTTACCTGTGAGCTGTTTGGGTTTCTTTTGGACTTGGCACTCAGTTGGACTGCCTTGGGAGAACTGGGGCAAGACTGTGGAGGTCCTTGAGTGTTGTCTGGGGCTCCAGAGTGAGCTACCAAGCCAGACGGAGCTACCAGTGTTTGGTAGTGGGCCATGCAGAGCCATCATAGGAGAACTACCCGGCAAGCTCTACCCTCAGGGTCACAGAACAAGCATCGGGCGGGAGCGAGTAATCTAGTGACTGAGCAGCCTAAAGACAGGGACTGAGACGCCTTGCAGCCTTAGCCCTCAGGGGCATACGGTGAGACCAGTTTTGGCACACTGGATATGTGGAGAGCCACTTAAAGAGTGATTCCAGCCACAAGCCCTTTCCTGGGAAAGCTTCTGCTTAGCCCAAGTTAGCAATTTAAAGTGCCTTCTAAGCAGGCTGAGGAGGATTTAAGCTCTCCACCCTGTGGGGTTTGAGAAATCATTAGAGGCCTCTGGTCTCCGTTTTGTTCAGCCGTATCAACATTGTGATTAAGATATCATACCCCAGAAGATCACCTCTTGCCCAGACAATATCAGCAAGATACATATACTGCTTTGTTTTTTGGTTTTGTTTTATTTTGTTGTTGTTTGTTTGTTTGTTTTCATTATTGTTGTTTTGTTTTTAATTTCAACATTTTTCTTAAAGATTTTTCTTTCTTTTTTTCTTTTATTTCCTCATTTCTCTAGTTTAAATATGATTTTCCATTGTTGCTTTTTTCAACAATTAGACTTCAATTTTGCTAGTGTTTCCACCAATAGTAATTGGTTTTTCCCCAATCTTATCCCATAAAGTTTTCAGTTTGCTTGTTTTGATTTGATTTATTGCATTTTTTTCTTCCTCTCTACTTGGTGGAGGTAGGGTACTGTGTCCAAACAGGCTGGCAAAGAGATGCTGACCTAATCACTCAACCTGGCACCCCCAGAGGTTGGTGGCTCTTAAGGTTGGGTCAAAGTACCCTACTGTACACCTATATTGCTCCCATCCTCCTCTTTCTGTGCCTCTTTCCTTTGGTTAATAGTTGCTTCTACCCACCCCCTCTCCTTTCTCCTTTTTCTTTTCATTTCTTTCTTTCTTTATTTTTTTTCTCTTTCTTTCTTTTTTCCCTTCTTGTTCTTCAATCTTCTCATTCTTCTGGTCCTATACCAAAAGGACTCATCGAAACCCTAGTCTAGAAGCATGGCAATTTAAAGAGCAGGAGGAAGTGAAAGGAAAATTAGGGCAAGAAAACAGATAAAAGAAATCACTCATGAGGAAGAATCAGCAGAAAACTCTTTGCATCATGAAAACCCAGTCCAGAGCAACCGCCCCAAGGGGCTGTGAGGTAAATACTGCAGAAGATTCCACCTATAAGGAAATGTTAGAAATGTCAGAAATTTAGGAATGTCAGGAATTTAGAATACAGATGATGAAAACAATCAAGGAAATGAAGGCAGCAATGAAGAAAAATGCTGATAAAGCAGAAAAAGAAATCCAAAACTAGAATCAATTAAGAGAAGAATATAAAAAGGATATGGCAGAGATGAGGGAAATGAAGCAGTCAATTAGGGAACTTAAAGATGCAGTAGAAAGTATCAATCACAGATTAGACCATACAGAAGAAAGAATCTCAGAGGTAGAGGATAAAGCTCTTGAGGTAACTCAGATACTTAAAGAGGCAGAAAAGAAGAGAGAGAAAGCAGAATGTTCACTGGCAGAATTAGGGGACTCTATGAAGCGTTCAAACATATGAGTGAAAGGTATGCCAGAGGGGAAGAAGAAAGCCCCAGGGGAATGGAAGCCATACTAGAGAATATTATAAATGAAAATTTCCCAAATATCACCAAAGATTCTGACACTCTTTTTTCAGAGGGATATTGGATCCCAGGTCGCCTCAACTCTAATCGAGCTTCCCCCAGACACATAGTGATGAACCTGTCCAAAGTCAAGACAAAAGAAAAGATTCCTCAAGCTACCAGCAGTAAGTACCAGTTGACCTACAGGGGCAAATCTATCAGGGTGACTGCAGACTTCTCAAATGAAACTTTCCAAGCAAGAAGACAATGGTCACCTACCTTTAATATACTTAAACAGAACAATTTCCAGCCCAGAACTCTATATCCCACAAAGCTAAGTTTTAAAATTGATGGAGAAATCAAAT
>CAUYON010037422.1:0-17984 GCA_963573935.1 Arctocebus calabarensis | reverse complement strand
CTTAGTGGACATTTTAAATCCTTTTGTCGCTGTGTGAGTTGGACTTTGATAAAAAGTTCCTGGATGAGTTTACTTTTGTGTTGGAGGATTACACTGGTCATTATGGAGAATAGGTCTGAGAATATCCTGGAGAGCTGGTTTGATTATAGGAAATTTCTTCAACATGAGGATGTCATTAAAGTATTTAATTTCTCCATCATGAATGAAACTCAGTTTGGCTGTATACAGGATCCTGAGTTGAAGGTTATTTTGTTTTAGGAGATTAAATGTCAATGACCATTCTCTTCTAGCTTGAAAGGTTTGATCAGAGAGATTTGCATTTATTATAATATTTTTTCCCCTTGTAGGTTATCGATTTCTTGTGTCTGTTTGCTTTCAAAATTTTCTCCTTCATATTTACTTTAGTGAACTTCATTATAATGTGTCTAGGGGATATCTTATTTGGGTTGAGTCGTGCTGGAGTTCTGAAACTGTCTGCTCTCTGAATTTTAGAATCTCTTGGCATGTCTGGGAAGTTCACTTTTATAATCTCATGAATAAGAGATTTTGTATCTTGTGAAGCTGCTCCATCGCTTTAGGGGAACCCTATGAGGCAAATATTGGTTTTCTTCAAGTTATCCCAGAGCTCTCTGAGAGAGTGATCTGTTTTTGTCTTCCATTTCTCTTGCTCTTTGGAGGTTTGGGAGCGTTTGAAAGCTTTGTCTTCCATGTCAGAAATCCTTTCTTCTGCTTGCTCCATTCTGTTACTGAGGGATTCTACTGAATTTCTCAGATCTTTAAGGGCTAGATATTCTTGTCTCAATGTATCAAAATCTTTCGTCATTTTGTCTTTGAATTCGTTCTAATTCCATCTTACCTCCATTTCGCTGATCTTATTTGCAATCCAGACTCTGAATTCAATTTCAGACATCTCAGCCATTTGCCTATGCAGGAGATACTGTGCTGTGTATGCCTTGTCATTACTTGGAGGGGTTGGTCTACTCTGATTATTCTTATTGCCAGAGTTTTTCCATTGATTCCACCGCATGGTTGTTTTTCACCATTATGTCTGAACCTTCAAGTGGTGGGCGCAGGGCCTCGCGTTTGTCCAGGAAGTTTTTGGCCAGTGATGGGCCTGTAGAGAGTCCTGGTGGTTGCCGGTGGGGTCCCTGGAAGAAACCTGGCCTATGGAGGCCCCGGTGGTGCCAGGTGGAGACACGTGCAGTTGCGGGAGTGACCCTGGCTGGGGGCCTGGCAGTTGTGGGCAGAGTCCCTGGCATCAAGAAGACCTACATAAGCCCGGCAAGTGTGGGATGCAGGACCAGGTGGTCGCCGGGGGAGTTCCTGGCTGGGGGCAGGCCTGCTGACGCCTGGTAGTTGTTGGCGACGTCTCTGGCAGAAGGCTGGCCTGCAGAGGCCCATGGGTGCCATGTGGAGGCCCACGCAGTCACCGGGACTGTCCCTGGCCAGGGGTGTACCTGCGGGGGCCCTGCAGGTGCCAGGCAGAGGTTCACTCAATCGCCAGGGGAGTTCCTGGATGGGGGCAGACCTACGGAGGCCTGGCAGTTCCAGGCAGAGTCTGTAGCAGATGGTGGGTCTGTGGAAGCCCAGCAAGCATGGGACGTAGGGCCAGGTGGTCGCTAGGGGATTTCCTTGCCTGGGGTGGGCCTGCAGAGGCATGGCGGTTGCAGTCAGATTTGCTGGCAGAAGGCAGGCCTGAGGTAGCCCTGCAGGCTCGGGCATGGGGCCACATGGTCGCCAGGGGATTTCCTGGCCAGGGAGGACCTGCTGGGGCCCTGCGGGTGCCAGGTGGAGGCCTGTGTGGTCACCGGGGGAGTTCCTGGCTGGATGCAGACATGCAGAGGCCTGGCGGTTGCCAGCAGAGTCTCTAGCAGACTGCAGACGTGTGGCAGCCCGGCAAACACGGGCACAGGGCCAGGAGGTTGCCAGGGGAGTTCCTGGCCATGAGCCACCCTGCAGAGGCCGGGCAGTTGCAGGTAGAGTTCCTGGCAGAAGGCGGACCTACAAAAGCCCTGAAGGCTTGGGGTACAGGGCTACATGGTCACCAGGGGATGTACTGGCCAGGGTCAGGCCTGCCAGAGCCCTGTGGGTGCCAGGCAGAGACCCGCACAGTCTCCAGGGGAGCTCCTGGCCTGGGGCCAACCTGCGGAAGCCTCGCGGTTGCTGGTAGAGTTTCTAGCAGACTGCAGGCCTGCGGAAGCCCGGCAAGCACAGGGCACATGGCCAGGCAGCTTCCAGGTGAATTCCTATCCTGGAGAGTGCCTACAGATGCCTGGAGGTTGCAAGCAGATTTCCAAGCAGGAGGCAGGCCTTTGGAAGCCCTGAAGGCTCGGGGTGCAGGGCCACACAGTCACCAAGGGATTTACTGGCCAGGGGTGGCCCTGTGGGTGCCAGGCTCCTACGTGGTCACTGGGGGATTTCCTGGCTGGGAGCAGACCTGCAGAGATCTGGCGGTCGCTATCAGTGTTTCTAGCAGACGGCAGCCTGTGGAAGCCCAGCAAACATGTGGCGCAGGGCCAGGCACTCCCCTGTGGCTTCCCTGGCCAGGGGGAGGGAGGCTCGTCCCCCCTGGAGTCTTTTCCTGGTTGGGCGCCTGTTCTGGGAGGCAGGGGTTTGGGCACTGCTCAGAGACCTCCTCCCTCAGTCTCAGTGAGGGTTAGGCTTCTGGTTCGTCAGGTGAGGGGGGAAGGGTGTACAGTAAGTTCAGAATGGTAGAGAAAACTTTAGTTCTGTTTTTCTGCCTAACAATAGTTTTCAGAGTCTCTCTGGGGTGCTCAGGGGAAGCACACCCCACCTCCCACAGCACTCTTCTATGAGGTGAGACAAGAGGTCCACAGTTCACCACTTGTCTGTAGAAAACCTGCAGGAGCAAAAGAGGAGAAAAAAAAAGAGAGGTAACAGAAAAGCAAGAAACTCAGTGCTTTCTTGGGGGAGGGGACGGGCACTCTTCCTTTCAGATGAATTTTGTACCTGAAGCTTGCTTTCTTGGGGTTGCAGCATGTCTCAGCAGAGGTGACCCGCAAAAAATCACTTCTCTCTCTTGGCTGGGCTCCCAGTATTCAGCTTGGTTGCACAGTTTCTGGAGGTTATCTTCTCTTTTGGACAGGAGACTTTTTTGGAAGCTGCTTCCAGTCAGCCATCTTGCTCCACCCCCCTAATCAACACATTTAATCCCACAAAGGCATAAAGGTATTCATGATCTATGTATATATCACTTAATAAAAAACAATAAAAAAGCAAAGAATGGAGAGAGTAAGCAAATGAGAAAGATAGAACTGGAAGAAGGAAGGAGGAAGTGAGGGTGGGGCAAAGAGAGGGAAGACAAAGTGAATCAAATAAAGTAAAAATGACCAAGCTTGGTAGCTCACACCTATAATCCTAGCCTTCTGGTAGGCTGAGATGAGTGGAGTTTTTGAAGAAGGAGTACTGAGAACAAACAGAGAAAGCCTCAAACCCTGTCTCTAAAAAAAAGTGAAAGCTTATCTAGGGATTGTGACAGATATCTGCAGCCCTGGACACATGGGATTCTCAGGCAGGAGGATTGATCAAATGCTGGAGTATGAGGTTGGTATGATCTATGCTGAGGCCACAAAAGACTAGCCAGGAGAACATACAGAAACTGTATCTCAGAAATACCCATACAAACATTTATTCACAGAAAAAGAGACAAACCAACCAACAAAGATTTTCATCATCTAAAAAGACCAGAATTAGTGTGGCACATGCGGCACAAAGGAGTACGGTGCCAGCCCCATACATTGGGTGTGCTGGGTTCAAATCTGTTCCCCATGAAAAACTGCAAAAAAACAGAATTACCTTGACAGTTCAAGCACAGAAGACATGCTTAAGACCTGTGAAGCTATGACCAAATGGAGGCTGTAGCCAAGCATAGTAAATTTGTAAGCTTCTCTCAAATGGATACTTTGGGTTAGGTTTCAAACAGGTACTTGAAGTTGCCTCCCACAGGCTGTGCTGCATGCTCAGTGGGTAGGGCACAAGCCCCATATAACAAGGTTGGTGAGTTCCAATGTGGCCCCAGCCAAACTGCATTAAAAAAATAGCCAGGTTTTGTGGCAGGTACCTCTAGTCCCAGATATTTGAGTGGTTGAGGCAAAAGAATCTCCTAACCATAGGAGTTGGAGGTTACTATGACTTGGGTTGCCAAGGCACTCTACCGAGGGCAACAACATGAAACTTTTTCTCAAAGAAAAAAAAAATAGCATCCTACTTAATTGACTAACAAGTTTTGCCAGCTCTAATGCAGCTTGAGTCAATCTGCTGTATAAAATCTCAACTTTTGTTTCAGCCTTGTAATGGGACTTTCCACCATCAATAGAATCAATAAGGCACAAATGGGAGATCACTTCTCTGACTGTACATGGAGTGCTAAGAAGTGTCCTGGTGAAAAAATCTTGAGGGATACCAGCTGATGTGAGCAGAAAAAGGCCGGTTAGTATCTTTGGCCAGAAGCCTGGATCCCAGGACATTACAGGATGAAGTCACTACATGGTCACTGTGGATGACATCACAATGGGTGTTGCCCTGGGTTAACATCTTTAAGCTTAACCTTATTCCTGCTAAGCATGTATAGTGGCTGTCTGGGTTTGTTGCTGGGTGCAAACTGTTACAAAATTGTGTTTCTCCACACTCAATTCTTGCTTCCTCAAGTTTCTTTGTATCTCTGCACAAGGGATTCAACAATCCTTTCTTTCTTTTGTAAGCAAATAGAAGAGTGTGGTTTATACGTAGTGCTTCCTTGGGACATTGGAGACCAGGAACCAGAACACAAATATCAGACAGTGATTTCACAGACCTGACAGGCATATCACACAATTCTCAGTTCTACTTTTCCTGAGATTTTACTTCTTTCTCCAAAATAGGCTTGTTTGGGATGGTAGATGTCTCACCGAAAGTTCTCTCTCGCAATCTGTTTAGGCAATGTGTCCAGTAGTGTACTCCATGCCTGCTTTGTTTATTATAATCATGGGAAATAAAAGACTATCTGTAAAGTTGCACATTTCTGGCCAGGTGTGTCCAAACTTTTGGCTTCCACCACATAGGAAGTAGAAGAGTTACCTGAGGCCATGCATTCAATACACAATGAGTAATGAAACCTGATGAGCAAAAAAGAGTTGCCTTCATAATTGTGGTGATATCTGACCCCAAAGATATGCAAAAAAGTCCTGGTATATTTCCTATGTGTCACTAGGACCTGATGATTGAACAGTCCTCAAAGCCCCTGATAGGGTCATTTCTTAAGTAGAGCGAAATGGTTTTTGCCATTTGCCATGCAGGAGTTCAAAATTTTGATGGTCTGGGAGGCCATGGTGGGCTGATCCCCTGAGCTCAGGGGTTGGATACAAGGCTGAGAAACAGCAAGATATCCTCAGGTCTGATCACACACTTGGTCTGTACTAAAATGGAGAAAGTTGTCAAAGTTTTTGGCCCATGCCATTAGTTCCAGCTACTAGAGATGGTGAGACAGGAGGAGCCTTCAACCCAAGAGTTGGATGTTGCTTTGAGCTAGGCTGATGCCATGACATTGTTGCCTGTGCAACAGAGTGAGAGTCTGTTTCATGAAAATAATGGAAGGAAGGAAGGAAGGAAATAGAAAGGAAGGGAGGGAAGGAGGGAAGGAAGGAAGGAAGGAAGGAAGGAAGGAAGGAAGGAAGGAAGGAAGGAAGGAAGAAATTTTTCTAGGCACAGTTTCCAAGAGCCAAAGTCCAAGGAGAGGTCAGTAGGCAGATGGAAAATGGGACTACATAAATAAGGAGATGTATTGTAGTCCCCGAGGTGGCAGGAACAATGAGTCAGGATAAGCGGGTTTGGGATTAAATCATTAGGGTACTGCTAGTTGATCTGATAAGTAGGGGTTGTCCAGAGACATCTGTTCACTGGATCAGACTGATTGGGGGAAAGTAACATCAGCCCTGATTCAAGGAGTCCAACAGAAGAGGTGGAGGGTATACTCTGGATTTTTTATTGTGTGTATGAAAAGCCTTATTTGAATTAATAATTCACTGCGTGATGTGGCGGTGGCTGTGGTTGAGTGGGTAGGGCACTGTCTCCCTGTACCAAGAGGGGCTGGTTCAAATCTAGCCATGGCCAAACCACAACAAAAGAATAGCTGGGTGTGTGGCTGAGGACTGTAGCCCCAGCTACTTGAGAGGGTAAGGGAAGAGAATTGCCTAAAGCCAGGGGGTGGAGGTTGCTGTGAGTTGTGTGATGCCACAACACTCTTATTAGGGCAATAAAGTGAGACTCTGTTTCTGCAAAAAAAAAAAAAAGAATTCACTGTTGGAAAGTTTCCAGTGACTACAAGAATCTAGGATATCAAAGGGTCCAAGTTCTGTAAAATACAAATGTTTTATTAATAGATGTGGTAGTATAACCATTTCCCAATGTGAGAACCATTTCTCTAGTTGATATCTAATGTAGGGGAAAATTTTCAACACTACAACCATGATCAAAAGTGAAAATGAGGAGTATGTTCCCTACCAATGGTTTCCTCCATTTACATATTGTGACAGAGCCTCATTTTGTTGCCCTCAGTAGAATGCCCTGGTATCATAGCTCCCAGCAAGCTTCAAGTGTTATATTCAAGCAAAACTACTCCTTCTGCTAAGACTCTAGGTGCCTGCATAATATCCAGCCTTTTATTATTCTTCAGAGTTGAGGATCTCACTAGGGCTCAGGCTGGTCTTCAATTCAGAAACTCAGAAAATTCAACTGACTGAGCTTCCCAAAGTGCCAAGATAATAGGCATGAAGCACCACCACTGGCTTACAAACATAGTTTGAAAAATATTGCATTCAAAATTTGGAGTGGTTGCTCACATCTGTAATCCTAACGCTCTGGGAGGCAGAAGCAGGTGGTCCAGATAACTGGGAACTGTGGGGGAGCCTATGGAATGTCAGATGCTGAGGAGGCTGAGGCAATAGGAACTATTGAGCTGAGGAGTTTGAGATTACGGTTGGGTAGGATGACGTCAAGGCATTCTTCTCAGTGGAAAGGAGTCAGATTCTGTCTATTGGAAAAAGAAAATGAAAAAACACATTGGATGAAACAATGTGCCTTCCATGTCAATTCATGGTAACCTGTGTGTGAGCAGGGAGATAGGGTTGACTGTCTCTCAATTACTCTCAAGACCTGAGTATTTCTTATTTTGTGAGCCTTTTGAGCATCTCAAATTTTGGAAAACATAGCCAAGTAGCTTCAATGAAATATGTAGTTCACCCTTGGAAAGTTTAAAATTCTGGTTTTCTCAGTATAGTCACACAATTGTACAGCTATCATCACAATCTAATATTAGTACTTTGGCTTCTCTCCCCACATAAAGTATGTGAATACCTACTCACAGTCATTTTTATCTTCCCCACCCCCCTCCTGCTCCTAGCAGACAATTGACCTTGCCTTGATGTTTTCTTCTGAGGTCATTCATGACTTGTGTGGTATTTTTTAATTGGCCTTATTCCCTTAGCATAATGATTTTAAGGTTTATTTTTACTGCAACAAAAATATGCACTTCATTCCTTTTCATTGTTGAAACATATACCATCCAGTAAATATAGCACGCTATATGTATCCAATCATCTGTAAATCCCATTTGTACTCCTGAAAATGTTCCCTTCTTATCTACGATTTTAAAAAGATTTTATGAACAAGATATGTTGCCTCTGTAAAAGCCTTTTCTTTATCAATTGAGGGGAGTGTGTTTTATTTTTTTTATTGGTTCTAATAATGTAGTGTGTTCTATTAGTTGATTATTCCACATATAGTTAGATTGGCAACCCTGGGAATAAATACCATTTGGGATACATGTATAAAATATTTTGTATGTGACCAGACTCTTCCTGCACCTACACAGTTTATAGCTTGTAGGATGGATTCTGAGTTTCTCCCTTTGCCCCAGAAAAATACATTGATACCATCATACCTCAAGGAAATGAAAACTGCTAACCTCAAGCGATCCTCTTGAGTTTACACTTCTCAGCAGCTGAGAGTGCAGCCACACACCACCACTAATGAGGAAATTTTGCCCTTATTTCTTAGACAAGAGGATCTTACTATGTTGCTCAATCTGGTCTGAAACACCTTAGCTTCCAGTGATCTTTCTGCCTCGGCCTCTGGAATTGCTGGAATTATAGGTGTGAAACATGGTGCTCATACATGCTTATGTTTTGGTGAAGGTTTTTCTCTATTTTCTTCATAAATAACAACTTGTGGAATAAAAAGTAATGACTCTATTCAGATATAATTCACACATTCCTGAATTAAACCATTTCAAGTATAGAGTTCAAGACTGCCCATTCAGGCATCACTTGTATAGTTTGTTTGTTTGTTACTAGACATGTTTCCCTTTAGGTGTAGAGGACAGAGATAGATGAAATAAAGGAATGAAGGAAATAAAGGAATGGAGAATGTCAGTGAATGAGAGAGAGACAATTTGAGGAAGGAAGGATAAAGTGAGGGTTGGCCAAATGGAGGGATGGAGGGAAACAAGAAAGATACAATGACTAAACTGCATGACTCACACCTATAATCCTAGTCTTCAGGCAGGTTGACATTACTGGAGTTCTTGAATGAGGTGGTGGTGAGAATAGATAGAACAAGACTCAGACCTTGTCTCTACTAAAGAGTGAAATATTATCTAGGCTTGTGACAGGCATCTGTATTCCTAGCCACATGGAAGTCTCAGGCAAGAGGATTGCTACAATCCTTGAGTTTGATGTTGCTATGATCTAGGCTGAGGCCATGAAAGACTAGCCTGGGTCAAATATGGAAACCATATCTCAAAAATTCCCATACACACACCCATGCCCAGATAAACTGACAAAATAACCAACACACATTTTAGTCATCCAAGAAGGCCAGAATTACCTTGATGGTTCATACAAGGTAGACGTGCTTAAGACCTGTGAAGCTATGATCAAATGTAGGCTGTATGTAGGCATAATAAATTTGTAAGCTTCTCTCAAATGGATGTTTTGGTGTAGGTGTCAAACAGGTCCTTGTAATAGCATCCCACAGGCATTGCCTGTGGCTCAGTGTGTAGGGTGTCAGCCAAACTGAAAGAATAAATAGCCAGATGTTGTGGAGAGCACCTGTAGTTACAGCTAATTTATGACGGTGAGGAGTTCAAACACGGTCCCATTTTATGATGGTGAGGAGTTCAAACACGGTCCCAGCCAAACTGCAAGAATAAATAGCCAGGTGTTGTGGAGAGCACCTGTAGTTACAGCTAATCTGGAGGCTGAGTGAAAAAAAAAATGATCTAAGCCCAGGAGCAGGAGCTTTCTTTGAGCTGTGATGCCATGACACTCAACTGAGCATGACAAAGTGAAATTGCATCAAGGAAAAAAAAATAGAGGGTCCTACTTAAGCGACTCCATACCTTTTTGTCATCTGTGATGCAGCTTGAGTCACACTGCTGTACAAAATCTTAAATGTTGTGTCATCCTTGTGCCAGGAATCTCAACCGTCAATAGAATCAATAACGCACAAATGAGAGATCACTTCTCTGTCTGTGGATGGAGGGCTAAGAAGTGTCCTGGTTCAAATACTTGAGGGACACCATCTGAAGTCAGCAGACATTACAGGATGAAGTCAATACTTGGTAACCGTGAAAGACATCAGAATAGGTGTGGCCCTAAGTTACCATCTGTAAGTTCAACCTTATTCCTGCTAAGCATTGTAGTGGATAATTGGGTTTTTCATTCAGTTCAAACTGCTACAAAAGTGTGGGGTTCTTTTCTCCACATTCAATTCCTCCTGCCAAAAGTTTGTATTTCCAGCCAAGGGATTCAACAATCCTGCCTTTCATTATCATGGTATGAATTTGTAAGTATGTGAAAGTGTATGGTTTATACCTAGTGCTTCCCTGGGATGATATAGAACAAGAACTTGAGTCCAAAGTTTAGACAGTGATTTGAAAGACCTTAAATTACACAATTCTCAGTTATATATTTTGTGAGATTTTAGTTCTTTCTCTAGAATAGCCTTGTTTTCGACAGTAGGTGTCTCATTGAAGGCACTCTCTCAAAATCTGGTTAGGCAATGTGTCCAGTTGTGTACTCCATTCCGGCACTTATTTATGATGATCATGGGAAATATCTGCCTATCTGGAAAGTTTTCACATTCCTGCCCTCCAGGCCATGTGTGTCCCAAATTTAGACTTCATGGCCAGATGGAAAATAGAAGAATTATGTTGGGGCACACATTCAATACACAATCACTAATGAAACCTGATAAACAGAAAAGAGATCTGTACATAATTATGATATCTGCAACCACAGATGTGCAAAATAGTCCTGAAATACTCCATATGTGTCACTGGGGCCTGAGAATCGGACACTCCTCATATCTTCTCATAAGGTCATTCCTTAAATAGAGTTCAAAGACTTTTCTCATGCCGGACTAGAATATTGGGATCTGCTGGGACTCCAAGGTGGGCTGATCCCCTGAGGTCACATGTTGGAGACAAGGCTGATCAACATCAAGACACCCTCAGCCTCAATCTCCCACCTGGTTTATATTTAAATATAAAAGGTAGTCAAGCATTATAGTTCTTGACTTTAGTTCCACCTACTCCAGAGAATATGTTTCAGCTCCATATATGTAATCATGAAAGTGACAAAGTCTCCATATTTTTTAAGGCTGCATAATATCCCATGGTGTACATATACCACAATTTATTAATCCATTCATGTGTCAATGGGCACTTAGGCTTCTTCCATGACTTAGCAATTATGAATTGGGCTACAGTAAACATTCTGTTGCAAACACTTTTTGTTATATTGTGATTTTTGTTCTTCTGAATATATAAGTAATAGAGGAATTGAAGGATCAAATGGCAAGTCTATCTTTAGATCCTTAAGTGATCTCCAATCATCATTCCAAAAGGAACACATTAGTTTACAGTCCAACCCACAGTGCAGAATTGTTGCTTTTTTCCCACATCCATGCCAACATCTATAGTTTTCAGATTTGTGATGTCAACTCAACTGACTGGAGTTATATAATATCTCAAAGTTGTTTTGATTTGCATTTCTCTGATGATTAAAGATGAAGAGCATTTTTCCATGTGTCTGTAGGCCGTGCACCTGTCTTCTTCAGAGAAGTTTATCTTCAAGTCCCTTGTCCACACTGAGGTGGGATCACTTGTTCTTTTGTTGCTAATATGTTTCAGTTATCTGGGGATTCTGGTTATTAAACCTTTGTTGGAGACATAACCTGCAAGTATCTTCTCCCATTCTGAGGGCTATCCTCTGGCTTTACTTACTGTGTTCTTGGTTGTGCGTAAGATTTTTAGTTTGATCACATCCCAGTAATATATTTTTGGTGTTGCTTCAATTGCCCTGGGGGTCCTTCTCATAAAATATTGTCCCAGTCTGATTTCTTCAAGTGTTTTCCCTAAACTCTCTGCTGGAATTTTTATAGTTTCATGTCCTAAGTTTAAGTCTTTAATTCAGTGAGAGTCTATTTTAGTTAATAGTGAAAGTATGGATCCAGTTTCCATCTTGTACAGGTCACCAGCCAGTTCACCCAGCACTATTTAACAAGAGTCTTTGTTAAATAAGGACTCTTCTCTGTAGAAAGTTTTTATCAGCTTATTGAAGATCAAATGATGATAAGTAGTTGGGTTCATCTCTTAGTTCTTTATTCTGTTCCGTACATCAACCTTTTGTTTTGTGCCAGTATCATGCTGTTTTGATTCCTATTGATTTATAGTGTAGTCCGAGGTCTGGTAGCGTGATTCATTCTGCTCTGTTTTTATTTCTGAGTAATGTCTTGGCTATTCAAGCAGTTTTTTTGATTCCATATAATACACAGTGTTTTTTGTTGTTGTTGTTGTTGTTTTTAGTCCTTTAAAGTATGATAGTTGTGCTTTAATAGGATTGCACTTAATTGTTTATTGCTTTTTGTAGTATGGACATTTTAACAATGCTGATTTTTTTCAGTCACAAACATGGTATATTTTTCAACTTCTTAATGTCTTCAGCTATTTCTTTTCTAGAGTTTTACATGTCTCTTTATAGAGATAGTTCATGTGCTTTTTTAGGTAAACTCCCAAATATTTCACTTTCTATGGAACCACTGTGAAAGGAATAGAGTGCTTAAGTGTTTCTTCAGCTTGACTATTGTTGGTGTATATAAAGGATACAGATTTGTGAGTGTTGATTTTGTAACCTGAGACACTGCTATATTCCTTGATTACTTCTAAATATTTTGTATTTGAATCCTTGGGGTTTTCCAGGTATTAAATAATATCATCTGTGAAGAGTGCAAGTTTCATTTCTTCTGACTATATATATATATGTACACTTGATTGATTTTTCTTGCCTGATTGTGATGGCTAAGACTTCAAATACAATGTTAAAAAGCAGTGGAGACAATGGGCAACCTTGATTGTTCCTAATCTGAGTGGAAATGATTTCAACTTAACTCCATTCTATACAATATTGGCTATGGGGTTTGCTGTGGTTAGCCTCTATTAGTTTAAGAAATGTCCATTCTGTACCTATTTCATTGCTTAGTTTCTTTTCTTTTATTTTTATTATTATTTTTTATTGTTGTTGTAGAGACAGAGTCTCATTTAGTTATTCTTGATAGAGGGCTGTGGCATCACACAGCTCACAGAAACCTCCAAATCCTTGGCTTAGGTGATTCTCTTGCATCAGCCTCCCAAGTAGCTGGGACTACAGACACCTGCCACAACATCCAGCTATTTCTTTGATGTTGTTGCAATTTGAGTAAGGCTGTGTTTGAAACCACTACTCTCAATATATGAGTCTGGTACCCTACCCACTGAGATACAGGCTCTGCTCTGTGCTTAGTTTCTTATTGGAGGCTCTATCCAACACTGTGACATGTGTTTTAAAATCTCCAGCTATTGTGATGCTGGAGGAAATCTAGTTGCTCATGTCTGTTACAGTCTTTCTTATAATTTGAGGCACATTCTGGTTGGGATCATAAATGTAAATAATTGAAATCTCATTATGTGAATGTTACCTTTATCAAATAGGAAGTGCTCATCCTTACCTTTCCTTACTTCTGTTAGTTTTAAGTCTATTGTATCTGTGAATAAGATTGCAACACCTGATTTTTCCCGATTGCCATTTTCCTGAATGATAGATGGCCATCCCTTCACCCTGAATCTTTATTTATCTTTTAGGGCAAGATGAGAGTCTTATACACAACAGACATCTGGCCTGAGTTTTGTATCCAGTCAGGCAACCTGTGCCTCTTCATAGGACAATGTAAGCCATTCACAATAATTGAGAATATTGACAATTCTGGTAGTATTTTGAGTTTTGATTTTTTCCAATGTCCAGTGGACATTTTTAATCCTTTTGCCACTTTACTTTGGTTGTACAGTATTGTACTGATCATTATGAATAATAGTTATGGCCAATTTCTTCAACATGTGAATATCATAGAGGTATTTAATTTCTCCATCATAAATGAAAGTCAGTTTAGCTGGATAAATGATATTGAATTGAAAGTTATTTTGTTTTCAGAGGTTAAAAGACGATGGCCACCCTGTTATATCTTTATAATTTTCAGGAGCAAGATCTGCAGTCATTCTATTATTCTTCCCCTTGTAGGTTATGGTTTTCTTACGTCTGACTGTTTACAGAATTTTCTCCTTCATATTAACTTTGGCAAGGTAAATTATAGTGTGTCTGGAGATTCTTTATATGGTTTGAGTGGTGATGGGGTTCAAAAATTGTCTGCTATCTGGATTTCCAAATGACTTGCCATGTTTGGGAAGTTCTTCTCAATTATGTCTTGAAGTATAGAATCTAGGCCATTCGAAACATTTCTGTTGGCTTCAGGAATTCCCATAAGGCAAATATTAGTTTTCTTCAAATTTTCACAGAGCTCCCAGATTGAATGACCCATTTTTGCTCCACACTTCTCTTCCTTTTTGAGCATTTGGGAGCATTCAAAACCTTTATCTTCAGTGTTGGACATTCTTTCTTCTGCCTGTTTAATTCTGCTACTATGGGATTCTACTGTATTTACCAGATGTTTGAAGGCTGAGGTTCTTGCCTCAATGTGTCAAAAGCTTTAGTAATTTTGTCATTGAATTCATTGAATTATTGAGACAAGTTTCGAAATGCTCCTTGAAATTCTATCTTTACCTCCATTCTGTTAATCATATTTGCCACCAAAATTCTGTATTTGATTTCTGCCATCTCACCCATTTATTTATGAGTGGAATCTCCTGTTATGTCTGGTTGTTGTTCCTTGTGGTAGTTGATCTACTCTGGTGATTCATGGTACTGGAGTTTTTCCACTGATCTCGCCCCATGATTATTTTTTACCATTTAGCTAGATGGACAGATAAGGTGAAATTATTGGGTTGGGGGATCCTGGAGTAGTGATTAATCCCTCTTCCAAAGAGCTGGTACTATTTACTACAGCATTTCCCCTACAGCATTTCAAATGTTCCATATTTTAGTACTATGGGCTGAGACACTGCGGACCTGCTTGGTGTGATAAGTGACTCTGTCTTGTTTTCATATGGTGTCTGTCCAATCCTAGTGAATAAGTAACTCTTGCTTAAAGTCTCAGCTGTGGATAGATACGACAATTAAGACACTCCACCAACCATGGGAAGCAACTGGAAAAAGAAAGTCAAACAATCCCAAAATAACACAACAAGTGTACAACGTTGGATAGTCCTCACTTAATGGCTCAGGTCAAGAGTTCCAAATGAATTGTCACAGTCAACACATAGTCTTATGTTGCAGAGTTCAACAGTTCAACAACAAATAGATAGCAGGCATCTGCTGACAGGAGTGTGAATTGTTCTGGGGTTCCATGGGCCCACCCAGCAAATGAATTATTCAGGGAAGGTAGAAGCCTCCTTCCCCACCTTTCCCTCTGTCACACCCAGTCATTGGTAAGCCTCAGGGGTATGACCCAGTTCTCTCCAATGAGCAGATGCTCCATGGGGTTGGGACTGCCTGAGTCACTGGGAAATCTCTGTCTCCTCTGCCAGGCCGCTGGACTCTGCCATCAGTCAGCAGGGGGAGCTGAAGTCTGACAACCTACAGTGCTTAATGGCAGCTTGACAATATCACTCAGTTGCAGCCTTGCCCCCAAATGATGTTTCTAATGCTTATACTCTTGCATAATTGGGATATCTGTCCCAATGAGTTTCTCCTGCGGGCCAGGTGCTCTTTGAGTCCACAGAAACTGTGACTCATCCCCTTCCTTTGCCACTCTCACTGTCCAAATTCCCACAGGGCTGGCATCTCATGCTCTGAAGTACTCGGTTTTGTGGTGGGTGCAGTAAGAGCTCAAAAATGGCTGTCAGTTTCTGCCGCTCCCTCGGCTGGTGATGCTTCCATGCATGTTTTTGTCCCCACTATGCTGCCCTGGGAGCTAGTTGTATTTGGGGCTTATAAAAGCAGCAATTTTGGCTCACCCTGGTCCTGAGATTATGCTGCCTCTGTGCATGTTCAGACTCTATTCTATGTGCCTGCAGCACCCCGCCCTGGCAGGTACCACCTCAGGCATACCCTTTTCTCACAAGTACTGTGTTTCCATTCCAGATCTGTTTTCATTCCAGATCAGTGGCTGCCACCAGAGTAGAGGCCTGGTTACCCCTGGTTGCTTAGAGAGGGGGAAGGATCTCTCCAAAATATCCACAGAGGCGTGAGCCCTATTGTTCCCACCATTGCCACTGCTGTACTGTCCTGTGGGGAACTGCTTCTGCCTCTCCTGTATGGCTCCCTTGCTCCACGGTTCCCATGTCAAGCCTGTTCCACAGAAACAGCACAGACCTGGAAAGTCCAAGTCCCAACCATGCCTCTTGAAAAAATGCTCAAATGCTTGCCTAAATGGAGGACAGTCTTCCATACCTTGGGGTGAAAGTGGACGGGATTGGTGCGAGTTCAGAATTGTGGGTAGTGTCTATGTTTGGTTTTATTCCTGGTGAGAGAGTACCATATCACCCTAGTGTGTCCTCTCTGGGGAAGGAGTTCTATTTTTTAGACGTTCCCTCTCATGAGATAAAATAGGAAGAGATGTGAACTCCACTCACTTGTTTGCAGAAAGTATACTGCAAGCCATTCTCAAAGGGGATGGGACACCCATCCACTTGGCAATGCCTTTTGTACCTATAGTTTGTTTCCTTGCAGCCTCAGTACCCCTCTGCAAGGAAGATGTGCACTGTTCAAATTTCTCTCTTGGCTCAGCTCCAGACCATCACCTTACTTTTTAAACTCCTGTCCTTTAACTCTCCTTCTGGATGGGAGCCTCTGTGGAAAGCTGGCTCAAGACAGCCATCTTCCCTCCTCCCCAACTTTTCCCTTATCATAAGGATTTTAAGGTTCATTCCTATTGTAACATGAATGTTCACTTCATTCCTTTTGATTGTTGAAAAATAGTCCATAGTGTGAATATAGCACTTTATATGTATCCAATAATCTGTAAATACTTTTAGTATTCCTGAAGACGTTCTCTTCTCATCAAAGATTTTTAAAACATTTTATCAACAAGATATTTTGCCTCAGCCAAAACACTTTTCTGCTTCTAATTAAGTCACCATGTTATTTTACTTATTTATTCTATTAATGTGGGGTGTGCTTTAGTTGATTTACCCATATTGAGCCAGACTAGCAAGCCTGGTAATAAAACTCATTAGGGATTCATATTTAAAATATTTTGTAGCTACCATACTTTTCCTCCCCATATACAGAATATCTCTTGTAGTTTAGATACACTATTTCCCCCTTTTAATCAGAAATATAGAATGGTTGGGCAGAACCTATGATTCAGTGGGTAGGGAGCTGGCCCCATATACCAAGGGTGTCAGACTCAAACCCAGCCCCAGCACAACTGCAACAAAAATATAACCAAGTGTTGTGGAAGGCACTTGTAGTCTCAGCTACTTGAGAGTCTGAAGGAAGAGATTCACATAAACCCACAGCACTCAACCGAATGCTATACAGTGAGACTCTATCTCTACAAAAATACATATACATCTATTTGTAACATCATACTTCAAGGCAATGCAACCTGCTTACCTGAAGTGATCTGCCAGACTTTATCCTTTCCAGTAGCAAAGAGTACAGGCCCATGACAACATTACAGGGAAATATTGGACTTATTTCTTGTTCAAGTTGGGTCTCACTATATTGTTCAGTCTGGTCTGAAATCACTTATCTTCCAGTGATATTTCTGATTCAGGCTCTGAAATTGCTTTGATCATAGGTTTGAGTTATGGAGCTCATCTATGCTTATGTTTTTTGTGAAGGTTTTTCTCTATTTTCCTCATAGATAATAGCCCATGGACTAAAAAATAATCATTTTATTCAGATATAATTCACACACCACACAATTCACCCTCAAGACTACACATTCAGGAATCACTTGTACAATTTGTTTGTTTGTTACTACAGAAATTTCCCTTAAGGTTTAGAAGAGAGAGATAGAGAAATGAAAGTGATGAAGGAAAGAAAATAATGGAGAGAGCAAGCAAATGAGGGAGAAGATTTGGACGAACAAAAGATAAAGTGAGGGAGGCATTAAAAGAGGGAGGGAAGTAAACAAAGAAAGAGAAAATGACCAAGCTTGGTGGATAACACTTATAATCCTAGCCCTCAGGCACTTTGAGATGAGCATAGTTCTTGAACAAGGGAGTGGTGAGAATGGACTGAGCACAACTCAAACACTGTTTCTTTTAAAAAGTTAAAAATGATCTAGACCTTTTACACTGCTGGTGGGACTGCAAACTGATACAACCTTTTTGGAAGGAAATATGGAGAACTCTCAAAGAACTCAAGCTAGACCTCCCATTTGATCCTGCAATCCCATTACTAGGCATATACCCAGAAGGGAAAAAATCCTTGTATCATAAGGACACTTGCACTAGACTGTTTATTGCAGCTCAATTTACGATTGCCAAAATGTGGAAACAACCTAAATGCCCACCAATCCAGGAATGGATTAACAAGCTATGGTATATG